>PITA01011498.1:0-66408 GCA_004023965.1 Spilogale gracilis | reverse complement strand
CTTTTGTCTCCTTTGCCTTTGGAGACGTGTCTTGAAAGAAGTTGCTGTGGCCGATGTCAAAGAGGTTACTGCCAATGTTCTCTTCCAGGATTTTGATGGATTCCTGCCTCACGTTGAGGTCTTTCATCCATTTCGAGTTTGTCTTTGTGTGTGGTGTAAGCGAATGGTCTAGTTTCATTCTTCTATATGTAGCTGTCCAATTTTCCCAGCACCATTTATTGAAGAGACTGTCCTTTTCCCACTGGATATTTTTTCCTGCTTTGTCAAAGATGATTAAGAGAGAATCTTAAAAGCAGGCTCTACACCCAGTGTGGAGATGGAAGTGGGGCTGGATCTCAAGACCTTGGCCCTCATGACCTAAGCTGAAATCAAGATTAGAGATGCTTATCTGAGCCACCTACATGCCCCACACAGGTCCATTTATATGTGGATTTTTTTTTATATAAATACAGCGCAGTACTTTAAATGTATTCTCTCTTCCCATGTTTTTCTTAACTATTTTTCCTTTAGCTTGGTTTATTGTAATAATTCATTATGTAAACATATACAAAATATGTGCTAATTGTTCATGTTATTGGTAAGGCTTCTGGCCAATATTAGGCTACTAATGGTTAAGTTTTGGGTGAGTACAAGTTATACATGGTTTTCTACCACATGGGGTATTGAGCCTCTAACCCTGGTATTGTTTGAGGGTCAACTTTATCTGCCATTAACTTAGGCAAATAGACACCATTCCAGAATGATAGCCATTAGTGATCAAACCGCAGTAATCTTGGAGCGAAGACACTGCTGACTTTACATCTCACTTACCAAACGTTCAAGCTGTTGACTGAGTTACAAAGTGAATATCCTCCTGGCACTATTCTCATTTTCCACATTATGTGGAAATTGGTCAGTAGCAATCATTTTATTAGTTTCCCTATGATTGCCACAGTTGAACAACAACAACAAAAGTATAAAAGACCGAAATACTCTACAGGAAATCTGAAGGTTTGAATGCACAATGCATCCTACCTGAATTTAGTCAACAAATACATGTCTTAACAATTATCTTCATCATAAGGTCAAATTGGAGGAGAATGGGCAGATGGTAAGACAAGAAGATATTGTTTCACTAAATTAATTGCCTGGTTATGAGGAAAAGATTTTCCCTTTTAATTTATAAAGTATCCATGAAGCAATTATTACTTTTACAACTTTCTTAAATAGTTATGTTTGGTGTTCAAAAGTGATATATTATATTTTGAACTAATCTAAATGCTATAAAATAAGAAAAAGTTAAATAATGACACATTCACATGATACAAAATTTTCATAAAATACATAATGAAAAGATGATAACAATAAAATAGCAAGAACAAATAGAGGCCATACTGTGTGCCAGGCAATATGCTAAACTTATTAAATGAGAATCTAACAACCATGTGAAAAGGTACTATTATTATGATATACACAAACACAAAAAACTTACATAGAAAGAAATGGGCCAAATGCAAACAGTAGCTATTTGGGGATGATGATTATTTTGTTTTTTTAGATTTATTTGTTTTTTTAAAGAGAGAGATAGAGGTGGAGAGAGAGACATACAGACAGACAGAGGGTGTGGGGAAGGGGTAGAGGGAAAGACAAGCCCAAGCAGACTTCATGCTGAGTGTGTAGCCCAAGACGGGGCTGGACCTCACAACACTGACATCAAACCTGAGCCAAAACTAAGAGTCAGATGCTTAATCTCCTGTGCCATCCAGTCACCCCAGATGGGTGATTTTTTTAATTGTTGATGATTTTCTAGTCTTCTGTAATAATAGTTCAAATGTTTTTCAAAATTGAATTAGTTAAACAAGATCAATTTCAATAAGATTTTTTAAAATTACGTTATGTTAGTAACCATACAACACATCAGTACATTTTGATGTGGTGTTCCATGATTCATTGTTTGCATATAACGCACAGTGCTCCATGCAATATGTGCCCTCCTTAATACCCATCCTGGGACTAACCCAACCCCCCTTCTCCCTCCCCTCTAAAACCCTCAGTTTGTTTCCCAGGTCCATAGCCTCTCATGGTTCATCTCCCCCTCAGTGCCTTCCCACACTTCATTTTTCCCTTCCTTCTCTTAATGTTCTTCATGCTATTCCTTATGTTCCACAATAAGTAAGACCATATAATAATTGACTTTTCTCTGCTTGACTTTTCACTTAGCATAATCTAATGACATAAAAAAGTCCGTAGCAAGTGAGGTTATAATATTTGGATAGCCATTGTGTTTAATTTAACTCTTCTTGTACATTTATTAGTATCTGCATCAACACTTATCTTGTGACTGCTTAGAAAAAACAAATATATTTTTAAGAGCATCAAGAAGAAGCACTTGATAGGGCACCTGGATGGCTCAGTTGGTTAAGTATCTGCCTTCAGCTCAGGTCATGATCCCAGGGTCCTGGGATTGAGCCCCCTATCAGAGTCCCTGCTCAGTGGGGAGTCTGCCTCTCCCTCTCCATCTGCCTTTCCTCCAGCTCATGTTCTCCCTCACTCATTCTCTTTCAAATAAACAAAATCTTAGAAAAATAAACAAAACAAACAAACAAATAAAAAAGCAACAGCAGCAATTGCCACACCTAAAATTACCTTCCCTTTGGTCTTTGAAATTGCCTGAAATTTCCATCATTCTGAAATCAGTTATTTGGAACCACCCCGGAAAAAAATAACTTTTCTATTCCTAAGAAGAAGCTAATACTTTCTAAGGTGTTAACTCAGTGGTTCTCAACCAAGATGATTTTGCCTCCTGGGGGACATCTCACAATATCTGGAAACATGTGTGATTGTCATGACTGGGGAGGGGTACTACTGGCATCTAGTGAGTAGAATCCAGGGATGTTGCTAAATAATCTAAAGTACACAGGGCAACACTCATCCATACACACTGTTCCCTCAGAAGGCATTATCAACACTAAAATGTCAAAAGCACAGATGAATTATAGTTTAATTTATAAAATATATCCTTCCCTGGCACATGGGTCAGAGTTCTAGATTGAGGCTGGTGAACTAAAATGCAGAACAAAAAGGAAAAACAAGATTCAGAGAGGTAAACCTTGGTAAAATACCACATTTTCTCCTCCACAAAGTGGAAAAATCCCATCCTTTCTTCCTATAAACAGGAAATGTGAACTTTGCATGAGTTACCTAAGTCTCCTTTACACACTTGTTAAGTGGAAATAATCACATTTTTTCATAGTTTAAGCTTGCAAAAAATTAAGGATCTATAAAGATTCTGCAAATACAGTTGCAACTACAGTTAGGAAGCCTATAATGAGTTGCTATGATGATGGTGGCAATGGTGATGCCATTGATGGTGTCATGATGACAATTAATGGAGATGATGGTCATGTTGATTATTTTCATCATGCCTTACCAAGCCCTAATTAAGATGCTGTTATAGATTGCAGACCATCAGAAAGAGATGACAAGGCTACTTTTTAATTTCTCAAAAGATTATTTTGTTCTACTGGTTAGTGTTTTGGCTGTAAGAATATAAGGAGAATTAACTCATTTCTTAAGAGAATGAACACTAAGTTGTTCTTGTGGTAAGAACTCTATGAACAGAGAAAAGAGCTGTGATGATAGATCAGAGAGTAGATGTAAACTGTTCTAAGACTCAACATCTGATACTTCTACTGGGAAATAATTCTAAGAGAGAACACTGCCAAGGTAACATCAGCTAGGACAGATTTCCTTCTAAAATAGGAATCAAGGGGAACCTGTGTAGTTCAGTTGTTAAGCATCTGCCTTTGGCTCCAGTCATGATCCTGGGGTCCTGGGATTGAGCTCCACATTGGGCTACCTGCTCGGCAGGAAGCCTGATTTTCTCTCTCCTATTTCCCTGGCTGTGTTCTTGTTCTCTCTGTCTGTCTGTCAAATAAATAAATAAATAAAATTTTTAAAAAGTAAAATAAAATAGGAATTAAGTGGAGATAGAAAACATCTTCAGTGGAGTCTTAAAGGCAAATAAACTAAAATTAAAGTCAGCTATCTGTTCAATTGCTCGGGCCATAAAATGATCACTGGGCTAATAAACTAGTTTACTTTGTACAGTCATTTCAAAACCTTAAGTTTGTTAAAGAACACTGCTATTTTCATTATCAGTTTCCTTTGGCCTCTTCCAATATACTTTTTGATAGGCGTTCATTATTTTATCCTGTGGATTCTCATACGAAGTTCAATGAGTTTGTCATTTAATGATGACCCTTGAAAGGATTTCAAGAAACTAATACACTGAGCCAACTGTACCTGTCAGTCATCCATACTTTCTTTCAATATTGGTTTGCTCAATTCCACCTCCAGCTTGAAAGCTCTGGGGATGCTTTGATGAGCAGTTCTGTCTTTCTAAGTCATTGCAGCTGTATTCAGATACCTTTATCAGCAAATGTACAGTCCTCTTTACTGTAATAAAATGCAAGTGTTTATGCTGCAAACTTCCCTATTTGATCATGCTAGTCCATTTTTCTGAACTGTGTATCTTGCTCTTTTCTATGTGTACAAATTTTCTGTTTTTAAGGTTTACTACAAGGACTGCCTCTATTCCTTGGTTGTTGTTCCTTACAACAACTTTCATTGTTCCATGCAGTATACCATACATAATGACATATTTGTGCTGTCGCACTTCTGTGTCCTGAGCACAGATTCTTAAAACCATACTGCCCGGGTTAAAATCCAAGCTTTGGGATTTTTAAGGACACTTATCATATATATGTATTTGGACAAATTACTTAAACTTGCTATGCCTTGTTTACCTCATTTGTAAATAGGGATAATGGTAGCATTTATTACATAAGGTATGAAGGATTTTTTAAAAATGTCTGATATGTAGAAAATAACTTCATCATTAACTATTATGTCACTGAGTTTTTGTTTTTCTCTCCAGTTGTGTTGTGAACACTTTGGAGAGAGTAACAAAAGCACCTATTGTGTGACAAGACTTAGACCCTGAACCCACAGCTAAGAGCCCCAGTTTCTGCTCTGTTCTTGTTGCCTCAAGATTACTGATAGGACAAAAGGAGTTCACAATTGCCCATAGAATATTTGGCATAGTATCTGGGCCATGATAGAATCTCAATACATTTATTAATAAAAACATTTTACATTAATTATTGAACACTTCTTGAAGTGGGATATGTGTTCATATGCATTATATCATTAACTCCCTAATTATTACATTCATACCGTGAAAGAGGTACCATTTTTATCCCCTTTTTACACAAAAGGAAACAGAAGCTGGGGAATGTTTAAGATTTAAGATCACACAGCTCAAGTAACAAAGCTAAGAGTTAAATCATCAATGTCAACTTCAAAGACTTATTCTCTTAACTCCTCTGGAATATCCTTCTCTTTATATACACACATTGAGTGTATCAGATGTAAAATGAGACTTTATTGAGGATTATAATGCAAGTTGTATTTAGTATAATAATGAATACAAAATATGTACTCTTTGGAATTTTTTACTATCTGAAAATTCATTAGAAATGAGATTCTACTCAGAGGCTTAATATAGGTTTCTGCAATTATGGAATGTTTTCCTACATAAATATTCCTAGACAGTATTTATGGATCAAAACCACTCATTTTAAGTGAACATCTGAGCAAACCTCAGTCTTACTGGAATGAGCCTTTTGAAAAAAACAAAAACAACAACATAATGTATCAAGAACCATAAGGAAAGTGCTAAAAGCAATGGCTGCTTTGCTTAATGGAGCAAGTCGAAAGTGTTTGACGTTACTCTTAATAGTAGTCAGTAAAACAGTTTCCAGTAAAACTTAAGTGAAGAAATTAATCCCATAATAACAGCATGCATGCAGGTCTGGCTCAAATAATACCAGTGTGATAGCATAGAGAAAAGAGGCTTTAATTTGTGCTTTAGTATATACTGGGTGAGTGAACTCCATACACATTGAAAGTGAGTGATTTCTTAGTCATTTTCTTTATTCAGCAAGAATTTTGAAAATACTAGGTAAGACCTATATAAATCTAAAAATATCAAATAGTTTTTCAGTCTAAAGGCCACTGTCATCATTCTATCAATATTTCCTACTTTGCACCAGGTATTTTGCTGCTAGGCTCTAAAGATACTAAATTATAAAATGATGTAGTTCTCATCCTCAAAGAGCTCACAGAACAGTGGGAGAGATTGGCAAATAATATTTTAATTATAATGTGATATAAAAAGTTCTGTGAGACAGACTGCTGTGTGTGCAGAAGAGCCCATTTCCTTTTCCTTCTGGGAAATAGGGTACACTTCCAGACTTCCTTACATTGAAGTATAGTCATGTGACTGAGTTCTTGCCAATGGTATATGGAAATAAATGATGTTTAATGTTTGTAACTTTAAGACTGGTACACGGAAACCACCCACAGGTGATATGCTCTCTCATTTCCTCCTCTGCTGAATAATAGAGATAACTCAGAGAACTTCAAGGAAGGCAGATCCACAAGACAGAAGGAATGTGCATCTTAGAAATCCTGCTCATCAATCTGTCTGCCAAGTACTCACAGTGAATGTTTACCTGAGTAAGAAGTATCTATCATCCAAAACTATTGTTATTTGGGGGCTGTTTGTTATAGCAGCTGTTTATACTCTAAGACCTTTTGGCCCCTTTTTCACAATTTTTTTGCCTTGCAAGAAAGGATCTACTAAAACTCTATCAGGGTAGTGTTCTCCCTTACTACAGTAAGCACTAAACTCCACTTAGATTATCCAACCAACATGTTGAGAAAACACTTAGCTTCCTAGGGAAGTTGTAACAAATTATCACCAACTGGATAGCTTTAAAGAACAGAAATGTATTCTTTTACAGCTCTGGAGGATATAAGTATGTTATCGCGGTATTGGCAAGGTCGAAGACTCTAGGAGAATATACTTACTTGACTCTTTCTACTCCTGGCAATTGCCATAATCCTTGGCATTCCTTGGTTCCTGGCAAAAATTCTAATCCCTTAACTCTGTCTTCACATGGCATCTTCCTTTTGTGTTTTTGTCTGTGTCCAAATTTCCCTTCTTGTAAGGATACTAGTCGTGGGATTAAGGCCTAACCCACTAGTCTATTAATATTAATTACATTTACAAAGGTTTTATTTAAAAATAAGGTTATCACACTTTAGACTAGGCATAAATTTGGGAGGGAATACTACTAAATCCAGTACAGATGGTATCTTGGAGAGCCAGAATTTTACTTCCTTCTTCCCTGTATTACAGTGACTAAAACATCTTTCACTGTGGCTATAACCTTTTGTTTTTAAATTAGACTTAAAATTCAGATGCCACTGGAGAGAAATCCTGGTGCTTAAATTTGTATTAAGCTATAAATGACTGGTATTAGAGATTTTCCAGAAAGCAGGTTTTGCAGAGGAGGATGGTGCAGAGAACAAGAGACTAAAGAGAGCCCAAGGGAATTCTGGAACTATTACACAAATACACACACACACACACACACACACACACACACACACACACACATACCACATGGTGCCTTATAAATTTGGTCAAAAATACTAATTACAGGACCAATATTCAGGTCCCTTTGGCCTCCACTGATAGCTGAATTACTACCTTAAAAGACTGGTCATTTGGGATGAAGAAAATGTATCCTTAATAAATCCAGCCTTTACATGTAAATAGTTTGGAAAGAGAGAACACATTAAGACATCACTCAACAGTAACATTTTAGTGGGTATTCTTTAGAAGATAACCAGTTATCAGAACTATCAGTATAAAAAGTCAGAGGAGGGCCCTAACAATATAAACCCCTAGTGTAGCTTTCTTAGTCCCTGGGCAGGAAGGTGCTACAGGAGAAACCCCTGATCTCTGAAGTGCAGGCAAGTATTATTTAGAGTCAAAGGTTACAAGGAAAGGTATTGTTTATCAGGCTAGGCTCTAAAGATACTAAATTATAAAATGATGTAGTTCTCATCCTCAAAGAGCTCACAAAACAGTAGGAGAGATTGGCAAATAATATTCTAGCCTAAAAATAATTTATCAACACTTTTCATATGCATTTATCTAACCAATCCCTAGTGTTACCTTTATTCATCACTAATCTTTCAATATTTCCCTAAACTCTGCCATGAACAGTGTTGCCATTAACAGAGTTAAACTTCTTAAATCTGTTTATGCTTCAGGTGTCTACCAAATCCACCTGAGAGGTTGGCAAAACCCAATTATACTGAATCTAGAAGCATTTTCAGATTATCCTTGCAAAGGTATGAAATGAACCCTCACCAGCTCCTTCATTCACATATGCTCTCATTCTACAACATAAAACTTCTGCTTAAACATCTGAGACAAAATTTGCTAATTTTGATTAAAATAACTGGCATGACTTTACAGACAAGCTAGGTATTTTCCTTTTAAAATCTTTAAAACACAATACTTACTCTGGGGTTATGAAATGCCTACCACTTTCCATAAGTTATTAAAATTTAATGAGTTTTTTCTGTAAGCATATAAACAGAGATTTATTTATTTCAATTTTTCTTTATTTGTGTAGTTACACATTTGTATTGTGTACCTCATGCTTCTGGGCTTAGATAAAAATTTATTTCACATAACTAAAAAATTCTAACTATGTTGGGTTTCAATTTTCTCTTTGGTATGTCTGTTTAACCTTCTCCAGTTAAAAAGTTGTCCTCTTGAATGATTTTTTTTTAAATAATATGGAAACACATTTTCTCAATGTAATTCCTTCAATGGATAAGTGTATGGATGCACATAATTTAGAATTCCTAGAAAACTGGAAATCATCTATTTCAAGTAACCAACTAGTGGTAAAGCATGTGAATTTTAGACATACCACTTGGGTTTAAATCGCAAACAGGTTGTGTTATCTTGGAAGGTATTTAACTTTTTGGTG
This sequence comes from Spilogale gracilis, assembly GCA_004023965.1. Taxonomy (NCBI): domain Eukaryota; kingdom Metazoa; phylum Chordata; class Mammalia; order Carnivora; family Mephitidae; genus Spilogale; species Spilogale gracilis. The sequence goes on along the minus strand of PITA01011498.1, from coordinate 57,508 downwards.
CCTCAGATTAGTGAGGATTTACTAAATCTGTGCAAAGTGTCAAGAACAGTGACTGAGATACAGGAAGTGATCACTAAATGCTAGCTCTCAATATTATTGTTTTTTTTCTGAGGCAACAAAAAGGGCAAACAAAATGTTGCTGCCCTCAACGAGTTTGAGGTCTGGTGGGAAAATGCAGAACAAATGTTAACTAACCAATAATACAAGATGTGTTTGTTATTCTATGCGTCAGAGGAGATAAGACTGAAGTGATCAAGGCTTCATTTTGAACACGTGATTGGAATGAGGCTTTGAAAAATGGTATGAGTAAGGATTAGGAGAATAAAAGGCATTCAAAGCAAGAGAATACTTTGGAAAACAGTGTGAAGGAAAGGATAGACAGTGTGTTCATTGCATGAAGACACATATTTTCTTGGAACAGATTCTTTCTATTGAAAACAAAGATTGAAGTAAGAGGAGCCTTATATAGGAAACCACTAAAATCCATGTAAGGTGTTAGTTCTTAAAGATTTATGTTCATGAAAAGGAAACACAGTGTTATTAGGACTGAAGTAGAGGGTCAAATCTGCTAATTGATAGCTGATCTCTATGTAAATTAAAGTGTCAATCAAGCATGAATGTCATTAAATCATATATTTAGTCATTTTTTATATCAACAAAAATGTACAGAGTTGAATCTAGCCACACTAAAAGTGACATTTGATTAATGATGTATAGAGTTAACCATTCATGGACATGTTCATTCATTGTTTTATTTGCTCAACAGCATTTGTGTTTTAGAATAAGTACTACAGATGATACAGCATCTAGACTTCAGATGATAGACCAATGATCAAACTGGGCTCTGTCCTCAAGGACCCTAAAGTCCACTGAAAGTAATTAAACTGGGGTACCTGGGAGGCTTAGTCAGTTAAGTGTCTATTCTTGATTTCAGCTCAGGGCATGATCTCAGTGTTGTGAGATCCAGCCCTCCATTGGGCTTCATATTGGGTATGGAACCTGCTTAAGATTCTCTGACCCCTCCTCTCCCTGAATCATGAATGAATGAATGAATGAATTCTCAGTGCTTTTAATATGTTCATTTGCATTACAAATTCTTAAGAGGGTAATATACAGCTATAAACTTATTTTACTGTGAAATTCACTTCTTTCCCAGCATTTTTAAAGGACTCATATTCAATTATACATTGAAAAGTGCATAGTTAGAACAGAGAATACTTAGGGGATATGATGGCAGAAAACACAGAGAGTGAAGCTAATGAATTCCAACATTTAGTTAGTAGGATTCAGAAAATCAAATCAGTAAGGGAAGCCAATATTCACCTGTATAAACTAGTTCATTATAATGTGTATTCAAAACATAGTGTTGGTCAGGTGGGAGTTATTCTTATTCTAAAGTAAACTAGCCAATGGAAGATTGAGAGGAATTTGCCAATACACCCACTGTGATAGTCAAATGATCATGAACCAATATTTTAAAAGTGGGTGGGATAGCAACATGTTCTGGAGGTTACAAGCAAGAGAATAAACCTGGAGACCTGACTGAACAGAATATTTTTTTATGCCTCTGTGTCCCCAGACATTTTATTTCTCCATTTATGTCACATTGATAGAATAAATAGAACAAGATTGTATTTGGGAAAGAATTCAGTTCTGAAGCAAAGACATGCTCTTATTGGTATCCATTCATTTTTATTATTATTTTCTTAATATACAACTTATTTGCCTATAAAAGCAGAATAGATTCTAGTTTTTCATATGCCTACTAAACTGCAGGGAATTAGGAAACCTGGAAGCTGAAACCGATCATATTAGGTTTTAAGAATTCTTTAAAGGACCAAATATTTGCAAAGAGGTTTGAGCTTCTTAAAAGAAAGATGCAACATGTTAGCTCACATTTCAAAAAACTTGGAAAATTAAATTGATTTAAAGAGGAATTTTCTCCCCAGGAGAATCTATTTACGCAGCATCTACTTTCATTGCTCTTATACTCCATGAGTCATCAGGAAGTAACACAAAGTCACACAAGAACACAGAGTCCTCCTGGGATTTTGAAACAAATGGATTTGAAACTGCTCAGTTGATCCTACCCAGAGGATGATATATACAAAAATTCAGCATAAGGAGAGTTTGATCAGTGCAATTAAATGTAAGCATTGCACCTGTGGAACCTGGAACACGATGTTGCAGTATGATTTATGAGGTCAGAGTGGGTGGATTTCATTAATTCAAAGCCTTTCTGTCTTGCATCTTTGTCATGTGGTTAATGTCCCTACCATTTCAATGGTGCTGGCAAATAATCTATCAATTAAATAAGGAACATATTTTTGAAATTTTCACAAATTTAATGAAGGCCTACTATGTGTCACCTACAGTGTGAGCCACTGGGGATTCATGGGTGAGTAGGAATCAACCCAGCTATTCTAAGACAAATAAACTTCAGTATAAATCCTCCTCTGGACACAACCATAATGGCCCATATGAACTCATGGAAGAGACTCTTCATCATCTCAGTATCTGGAAGAGATAAATTTTAAATGAGTTCTGAATGACCAGACAGTTTTAGCTAAGGATAGCTGGGAACAGACCTGAGAGGTAGCACGAGCTATGGCACCCTAAACCAGACAAGAATACAACTTATTAGAATATGATTATTCTGATGATCTTGGTGATAGTTTTCTATGAGGTTGAAGGATGATACATAGCTCTATAAGACTGAGGACATAAAAAGTGCTCAGGAAAAATGTATACTTGTCATGGTAGGGAATACGGGATTTACCCTGCAGGACATAAAGAGATACTAAAAACTTTTTCAGTAATCTAAGGAAAATGTTTAGAAAAATAATAATTTATCTATTTAACACCACCTAGCATCATTTCCTCTTCCTAATGATACTCCAATTCCCTCTTGGAAATGATCACTACCTCATTGTGTACAGTTTTAGTACAATCATACTTCTAGCTCTTTCACCCTCAGAAAGTGACAGTCATTGGCAATTCCAGTTGTCACATCCATTCTTTCACTATCCTATGACAGTCACTCTGAAGGAAAGAAACACCTAAGCCCAGCCAATTAAAGGAAAAACTCATTGTTTTTCATTTCTAGCAATTGTGTTTAGACAAAACAGTAATTCCTACTGATAGAAATTTGTTTGTCTAAGATTGATTCTTTAAAATACTCTTCTGTCTTTAAATGTCTACATATCTTTCCAATACATCACCTTTTAACTTTAGTTACCCAGAGATGGTTTTTCTTGTTTGCCACCAAAGAAACAATATAAAATATCTGCTTGATAGCAGGGAGAATAATGGCTTGAATAAATACAAAACTGGAAACCTTAGTAAGAGATAAGAGACCTAAAATATGTAGACTCTATAATGTTTAAGTGAAGTGTATGCAAATAAATATATCAAGGGATAGAATTCATAGGATTTTTCAGTTAATTAAATGTGGAATGTGAGAAAGAAAAAAGATTCAAGTCATCCATGTTCTAAGCCTGAGTGACTAGTTATGTGATACTGCTATCCACTGAACTAAGAAACACAAGAAGCAGTACATATTTAATGATTGATATAAAGAATTTATGTCTAGACAAATCCAATGAGGAATATCCGTTGAACAGCCCATTAATGGTTAAATATTCTAGAACATAGCAAAATTCTGGTAGAACAGAGATCTAGGCATTATAAGTTGGTAGGAAACAAGTCAAGGAGACAGATGCATCGCTAAGCATAGCACATAGAGTTAAAAAAGTAAAAGTTTAAAGTTGTGTAGAACCTAAATTTAAAAACAAATAGATAAAAAAATCTCCTAAAGCAAAGCTGAGAAAGAGCAACCATAAAATTAAGCAGGTGGAAAACCAGTGGATCATGAAAATCATGTAACAAAAAGATGGCATGGTCAAGAGTAACAAATGTTACAGAGATTTAGATAAAGATTAAATGTTTATTGAGTTTAATAGACAAAATATCATTGGTGATGCTATCCATCTGCAACTGACACACAAATGCAATATGACAGACTACCCCCAAATCAGCTTCTTTAAACAATAATCATTGATTCTTACTGTTCTGCATGCAGCTGGGATATCTGCTGATCTAATCTGGGATCAACTAGAGGCATCCATATCTGCTTATCCTCTTCCTGGAACCACCAAGTTAGTCCATAAACATTTTTTATTGCAATAACAGAGGTCAAGAAGAAAAACCCAATCATACAAGCACTTTCAAGCATTCAGTCTTGGTAAACTCCATAACATCTCCCTGGTGAAATGCAAGCAACATGGCTGAATCCAAAGTTAAAAGAAGAGGAAATATACTCTGCCTCCTTCATTATAGGAACTCCAAAGTTACGGAGTGAAGACTTGGACACATGGAAGGGTGTAGCAGTAGAGCCAATAAAACTAACTATTATAGTCTGCCTATCCAGCCACAATTATTAGCATCCCTCTCACAAGCAAAATATACTAAGCGCTATCTCAAGAACATGGAAATTTCCAACCAACCATTCATTGAACCTGCCATCAGGTTCAGATGTGAGTTGCCTTGATCTGAAGACATTATCTGAAAAGGTAAGTTATCTACCCTCTGCAAACCAACATGCAATAGTGAAACAAGAGCAAGATAAGAGTAGTAAACACTTTCTCATTAAAAAAGATATAAAAAATAGCCATTGGATCACTACAATTCTAAAATTACACTGCAAAAAAGCTGCTGGTTCTCTTATTCTTAGGGCAGAGAGTGTTTCTTCAATAGGCACTTGTTCTGCTCTTTACAAGTGACTCCCCGTATATTTTTTCCCCCATGGCTCACTGTTTTCCATGGCTCTGACTTCTGAAACATCCTTCTTTTCTACCACACCACCCTGGCTACTAGTAAGAAGATCATGGTAAGATAGAATATTTCTTGTGGCTGAACAATGTCCTGCTTGAAGAAATTTAGGGGTCCAATGGCCCTCTTACATTGTGAATGGTCTCAGTATCTTTTAGTCCAAAATCATAGCAAATATGATAATTGGGGCACCTGGGTGGCTCAGTTGGTTAAGCGACTGCCTTCGGCTCAGGTCATGATCCCAGAGACACGGGATCGAGTCCCACATCGGGCCTCCTGCTCGGCGGGAAGCCTGCTTCTCCCTCTCTCACTCCCCCTGCTTGTATTCCCTCTCTGGCTGTGTTTCTATCTGTCAAATAAACAAAATCTTTTAAAAAAAGTATATGATAATTGAATTCTTTGAAACATTTAGTGACATTTTATTAGAAAGCCCCACTATATATAAAGTGACAGAAATAAAATTTTATCTGTACTATCCAATAAGGTAGCCACTAGCCATGCATGGCTACTGAGTAGTTAAAACACTAGGATGAATGAAGCAAACATCTAGTTATAATTAATTTTAATAGCCACATGTGCCTAGTGGCACATGTAAGAAAAAAAGCTAAAACTTAATTCTGTACTGGGGGCACATAGGCTACTGTGGAGTCATAGTTTTAACCTTCTTTAGTACAACTAAGAGAGTCTAAAAGGCACTATTCACCTCAATTTTTCAGAGGCCTTATCAAAGATTTGTAATCTCTGACTATAGACCTATAATTATAACCTTTAGTTAGTCTTTATTTGGAGGTCTTATTTATGTCAGATTTTATATTCACCCTCAGGATTTATCAGAACTAAAAATTCTTTTGTTGCCTGGAGAGGTTGGAGATATTTATTTCACAACCCAAGAAGTCATGGGACCTTATATTCCCTCTAAATTTTACTTACAATCTGATGAATACTTTCCTAAACTCAGGTCTTTTTTAAAGTACTATATCAGACACAAGGAGGGGGAAAAAACCCAGAATATACCTTCAACATTTTTCCTAGAGTTCTACTTGCCTGAGTACAGACATTCAAGTACGTTTTCTATCTTTATAGCTATTATAAAAGACAATTTTACTAATTTAATCACTACATTGTGTAGACTATCCTATATCCAGACTCTTCTAATTGTTTGTCATTGACTTGCCAGTCCCAAGATTCATGCCACAAATTTTAAGTATTTAGTATGCCAACACCCCATTTTTAGGTACCAATTTTTGTATCAGTTAGCTACTGGTAAAAAACAACAACAACAACAACAACAACTATGTAATGAATTATGCAAGATTTCAGCAACTTAAACAACAATACTTTATTTTCAGGAAATCCAGCTTTGTGGTGCATCAACTGATCAGGCTTGGATCAGTGAGGATGTTTCAGCCCTACTCTATATGAATTTCCTCCTCCTGAGAACTTAGGCTAGCCCAGGAATGCCATTCTCATGGAAATATAGGGGCAGAAGTAGGTAAGCCCAATAACACAGAAATTATTAAGATTTTTATTAAGATCATGCCTCTTAATATCTTATCAGTCAAAGTAAGCCACATAGCCAAACTCAAGTGAAAGGGCAAGAAAATATATTTCTCTTTAGTGGTAGGACCTACAAAACCACACCACAAAGACTGTAGATACAGGATGGGTGAAGAATAAGGAGAATTAATGCAATTTAACATAGTAACCTTAGTAAGAAAAATAGGTTAATAAGGAGCATAAATTGTAAGAGGTTGAAGAATAAATGGAAGGAATTGAAGAAAAGTAGCTGACATACTTTATGGTACCATAGTTTACCAGAGTTAGAACAAAACATGTGGACCATTTGATAAAACCTCCAATCTGAGGCTAATTTGTTTTTCTAAGGGCCTCAGAATGTAATCTTCAGGCCACTTTTTGGATACTTGGATCGATAAGGACCTTAGGACCATTCCTGCTTACTATCCCTTCTATTCTTAAAAGTCTGTACTCCCATGTCTTTTGAAATTCTTCATGAAATAAGTCAGAGGATAATGAAATAATTCTACTGATGTGTGTCTGTCACTACATGGTATTAATTCTGCTCTTTAATGGCAATGCAGAGTAAGATAAGTCCTTCTTGTGTAAGATAGACTCCAAATGTTTGAAATCAATCTTAATGCTCAGCCCTCCCAAAAAGAACTCACCTTCAACCTAACTTGCTCTGTTGGCTCTTTCTCATACTATATAATATTGAGTGTACTTATATGATTTGCTGTCAGGGACGGTACATGATCCACCTCTCCCGCCATGTCCAAGCCACCAGAAACTTTGGTGGAGGTACCCGTGTATGTGAATGAAAGTCCCTCTGGGCTTTCCCTGCCGTGAATCTGGAGTTATGCTAATGTCGCAGTCATCAACACCATCTTTACTTGCCTTTTGTTCTTCCTGCTCAACTATCAAACTGAGTCTATTCACAAACTTCCCTTTTAATGGTAAAGTTTCTTAGAAAGGCTTGACTCTGCCTGCTGTGAATCACTTTGTTAAACTTTAACCTAACTGCATCCCCCAACTTCCTCACTTTGGAATAATAAAAGACTGGGACCCTTTACAGTCGAGAGAGACAAAGGCAGAGACAAAGGCAGAAAAAAAGGCAGAGAGCCTGCAAAGCTAGAACCAGAGAGAAACAGAGAGTAAGAGAGACAGAAACAGAGAAAAAGGAGAACCAGAGAGACAGAAGCAGAGCCAGAGAGCCTGCAAAGTGAGAGAGGCCAGAGCCCAGAGCCCAGAGAGCCAGAGAGGCCAGAGAGCCCAGAAGCCAGAGCCCAGAGCCAGAGAGCCAGAGCCCAGAGCCAGAGAACCAGAGCCAGAGCTAGAGAGCCAGAGCCAGAGCTAGAGCCTGAGCCTGAGCCTGCTTCATAGGTCTCTCCTGACTGACCTCGGATCTGTCAGCTTGCATCAGATCTCCATGTCTGTGTCATTATTTTGCCTGCCAGACATCCTGTGTTTCGGGACCCACATCTCTGCTGAGGCTGGTCCCTGGCAATTTTCAGTTTGAGGTATCCAAAATTTATTATAATACCCCAGCTAATTATCTAGTTGGATGAAAGTTTTTCCCTACTGGAACATGCTACAAGCTTAATGGTTAGCACATTAGCAAGTTGATCCATTCATGAGGCATTTGATGAAGGTTGGTTAATTTGTTTTTGATGGTGAAATGCTAGTGTTACATAAATGGGTGATTCTGTATAAAGGATTATTCTCTGAATCTCCTTTGGAAGGAAATATTCCTAGAACACAGATAATTTATTTTATCCTTTCCAGTGACTTCAATAAAGCCATTAAAAGTATATTCACACAAACAAGAGATGACATTGAATATAGTTAACTATAACTCAGGATAACAAGGATAATTCAAATGACTATTTGATAAATTAGAAAAATAGTCCATAAAAAAGATAAACTGCATTTGAAATATTTGTTGACTTTTGTTCTGAAAAGCTTAAGCCATCAGAGGATCAGAAGAAGAAAAATCAGAAACTCTGGCTAGGCAGAAGTATAGCATAAAAGATGGGGTTATTATAACTATATCAGGCTGAAAGAGAACCAGTGTTGTTTGGTTGCTTCTTCATTATTATTAATTATTAATTGATTATAATGAATAATTACTGATAAATAATATTGATGAAATAAATATAAGAAAGGAACTTCAAATACTAAGGCTGAGTTGTAGACTAGAAGAAATTAGAGATGAATTTTTGGACGATACTATTACATTGGTGTTCATATTTGATGTTGATGCTTGCTTGCATTTATGTTATGGTCGTCTATTCAGCTTGAAAAGGAGGTTGTTAGAAGAACTTAGCTATGTTGTCCAATTTTTCACAAATTATCTAAATATGTAACTTATATTCAAAGAATCAAGGATGAGAAAGAGGTATGAATTAGATCCTATTTTTTAATATTATAAAAAAAATCAAGACTGATTTCCAAAAGCAGGGCTCTTTTCAGATTCCCATTAGTGTCTGCATGGGATTCAGCCAATGGAATATTTAATATTAATTTTATTTCTTAAGAGAGCTATGGATTTTTTTCATAAGGAAATAGTACAAGTGTGAAGATGCTAGCTACATCTGATACTTTTCCTGCAAGAAGGTATCTATTGCCAGTAAATGGCTGACATGAGCTGCCTTCATTTCTGAGAAACAGGAGAGATGCCCTAGCTCAATGCCTTCATATTCTGGATGTTACTTCATCTACTGCCAAATCCAACTGAGGCCTCATTATTAACACTCAGCACGTTTTGGTTTTCTTTATTTATGCTAATTTATTCCACGCCTGTTGTTCCTCATATTTTCAAAATAGATTATTTCTAGTAGATTGATAAGGGTAAAAGTAAAGGGAGAAAAAAAAATCAGTTATCACATAAGTCTCACGCCACACAAAGTGGTAGTGAGAGCCATTACCTAGAAGTATAACACAGTGAATCTGTGGCATGAGCATACTTCACATTTTATGAGTGTACTATTCTTAAGTAACCCCAAAGACCCCTAACAAGTTACCTCTAATAATTCTTCTAGAGATTTAATTTAAGTTATGGGTTCCATGAAGCTGATAAGGAAAACACAAGTCATTTACTTGTAGGTCCACCAAGCTGAGACCCAATATATGCTCTAGAGTATTTTTTTATTAGGAAAAGGAACATATATATATTTTTAAACACTGACTGCTTAAAAGTATCAGGATTAATAGAGTTTTACGGAGTAATATTAAGGACGTATGATGAGCTGTAAGGCTAGTTTTACTATCAGATGCAAAACTAATGTGCTCTCTGGCATTCTATTATTAATAGGAATAGTGAATACCTACTGAATGCTTACTATATGCCAGGCACAATTCTAAATATTTTATTCACAGTAATTCATTTTATCCTCATAACAATTCAGTAAGGCATGTGTCTATTACTTTAAACATGAGGAAACTGAGGCCCAGAATAAATAATTTCCCCAAAATCGTTCATAGAAAATAGCAAACATAAGATTTGAATCAACTTAGATTGGCCCAAAAAATATCCTTGGTCATTTCAGATCCAAGGGCCCCTTTACTCCTAGACCCTAACCCAAAAACCACAACTTTAGGATACACATAGTGTTTTTAACTCTGATTTATCACTGGGAAATAAAATTCCAATACTACTAATGCTGTCATCATTTACCTTACTATGAACATCCATTATGTGTACAAGTAATGTGAGGACCTTAAAAATAATCCCTAACCTTCAATTAACAAAAAAGTGTGCAGTTCTAATCCTATTTTATAGAATGGAAGTCTGAATCTTGGAGAGGCTGAATTACAAGTTGATGGCTAGTAAGTTGACGTGGAAACAGAATAAGAACCTAGATCTCTTCTTAGTAAGAACCAAAGCCCCTGTTCTATTCATATCCAGTGATTTTTAACCACAATAAAATAAAATTACCCATATAGGCTCAATTGAAAAAATTTCAGCATGGGCTACTTAGATAAAACTGACCCATGAAATTCTTATTTTTTAAAATTATTTAAGTACAGGGCACCTGGGTAGTTCAATCAGTTAAGTGTCTGCCTTCAGTTCAGGTCATGATCCCGGGATCCTGGGATCTAGTCTGGAGTCAAGCTCCATCCTCAGTGAGGCGTCTGCTTCTCCCTCTGCTCCTCACCCCCACTCACGTTCTCTCTCTAATAAATAAAATATTTAAACACATTATTGAAGTATAACTAACATATTATACTTGTTTCAGATAAACAACATCTTGGTTAAAAAAATTCTACGTCTATACCTACAATGCTGTTACAGTATTGTTAACTATATTCCTGATGCTGTACTTTTCATCTTCATGATGTATTTATTTTATAACTGTAAGTTTTTCTTAATCCCCTTTATCTATTCCACCCATTTCTCACCATCCCACCCACCTCCCTTCTAGCGAACACCAGTTTTTGTTCTATTTAAGAATCTGTTTTTACATTTGTTTTTCATATTCAGTATATAGGTGAAATCATATGGTATTTGTCTTTCTTTGACTTATTTAACTTTTTTATGGCTGAGTAGTACTTCATTGGAGATACACACACCACATCTTCCTTATCCATTCATCTATCAATGAACATTTGGGTTGCTTCCATATATCATCTATTATAAATAATGCTTCAGTAAACACAGAGTACCTATATCTCTTTGCATTATTTTTTGGAGGAGATTAAACATCCCGTAGTGGAATTACTGGTAGTGGAATGTATGGTATTTTTATTTTTAATTTTTTGAGGAAGTTCCATACAGTTTCCTATGGTATTTTGAGCTATGAGATTATTTACAGAAAATATGATCTCAGACTCCTGGGTGGCTCAGTCAGTTAAGTATCTACCTTCAGCTCAGGTCATGATACTAGAGTCCTGGTATCCAGTCCTGCATTGGGCTTCTTGCTCAGCAGGGATCCTGCTTCTCCCTCTACCTGCTGCCCCCTCTGCCTGTTGCTCCCACTGCTTAGCTCTCTCTCTCTCTCTGACAAATAAATAAAATCTTTAAAAAAAAAGAAAAGAAAACCTGATCTCCAAATATCTGCAGTCATTGCTTAAATATTTCAGACCCATTAAAAACAAATATGCTGTGTGGAATAAGTAAAATATTAGTCTAGGAATCTAAAGCTTAAATTTTAATCCTGGTTCTGCCACAAACCAATCTTGAGCCCCTTCTCAAAATGTTTAACATTTTAAATCTCAGTATTCTCAACTCAATGGGCAATCATAGATTTTAGAAATGACAAATTATTTCATGTTCATGCCAACTTCAGGTGATTTTATGTTGAGAAGAACTCTGAGGTCATATATAAGATACATTGAAAAGGGAACATTAAGTTGATCAGTTAATGAAATCTACTCTTCATGTTGAGGGGATTAGACCTGGCCTGGAAAGATATTTTGCCAGGTACTTGTCATGCAGGAACCAGATGGTTCACTCATTCAAAATACATTTATTGAGTATGTGCTGATGCTCAGCACTGTACTGGGCAAGGGGGAAGTTAAAGATGGGTTAATATGGTATGTTCCCCTACCCATTCTTACTATGGTAAGAATTATAAGAGATGATTTCTAAAGTTTATTCAAGCTCTAAAACTAGTTCCTTATTTCTTTGCAAGTAAAAAAATAATCTAGGTATTACAGAGAAATCCTTTTTTAAAGATTTATATATTCATTTGAAAGAGAGTCAGGGGAAAGAAAAGGCAGAGGGAGAAGGACAGAAAGTCTCAAACAGACTCCATGCTGAGCATGGAGCCTGACATGGGGCTTGATTCCAGGATCCAGAGATCATGACCTGTGCCAAAACCATGAGCTGGACACTTAACCAAATGAACCACCCAGGTTCACATACTGAGAAATTCTTTAGCCCTTTCTTTACTTGCCACTGGCTCATGGGGGAAAGATTCTGCTCACACTGCCCCCATCACTGGCACAGGACATTAGAAAATACTCCTAAAGTTACTACCTTTCCACATTGGATATGGTTGCCATAAAAGATGGCAGTCTAGAATGGATTTGGCACAATTCTTATTTCTATACCAGTAGTTTCTTATTAAAAGTTTGAGAAGGGACTAAAGTCTGCAGGAGTGGAGAGGTAGGGGAGTAATAAATAAAGCATTTGTGCAATTAGCTATAAAGGCAATGGTGCCTTCAGTTTCCATAGTGGGCTTTCCTTACCTAGGAGAATCCCCAAACTTCCCTATCCCTTCCTCCTACTCAATCAATAGTTACCTCTCTCGCCTATATTCTCAGCTGTATTTTTCTTGTTAATTAAAGTAGTATCCATTATACGTCAATTTCCTGTAAAATTAGCATGAGTCAGGATACTCAAATCTGATCAGTTCTTATACACTCAGCTTTTTTCAATTGTATATAAGTATGTATTACCCAAACTCTGATGTACAGCAACTTTATCAGGAAAAAAATACTACCTTATGATCTCTAGGCAGTCAACCAGCTAGACTTCTAGTAACACCTCTGTATCGCCACATGCTGGAATTTGTTTTTTCGTTTTTAATTTTAAAAATATACAGGCATCAGTACTGTTGAATGGAACCAGCTAGAGCCATGGGCATACTTGCTATCTCACAAAATTGGAATGCAGGTAAATACTATAAAGGAAATAGTTGATAGCTTTACGTAAAAATAATAATAATAATAATAATAATAATAAGAAGAAGAAGAAGAAGAAGAAGAAGAATTAGAAAGAAAAAGAAAAAGAAAGAAAGATATGTACACCATAAGAAGCGCTTCATTCCCTACTAAATAGCATGATATAAGTTCCTCTATACAATCTTTCTTCCATTTGTGTCCCAAGTATCCTAGTATCTGCTTTCTCTGCCTTCAATTTAGTTGTCAGGTAGTTGCCAGAATATTCTTTCTAAAGCACTGCTTTAGGCATTCCAGTCTTTGACACTGAAACTTTGCTGTGGTCCCTCCTTCACCTAACAAATTAAGTAAAACTTTTGACTTGTATGTAGGGCCTTTTACAACCTGGCCCCTAGCACTACCTCAACAATATTTCCCAGCACTTCCTCCCTGCAGCTCTTCTTCCTCCAAGTCCCCACTATTTTCCTCTTACCTGAAATGCTTTCTCCATCATTTCTGTTTAAACCTCAATCATTCTATTTCCTACATGAATGCTTCAAATGGTCTTTCTTTAACCTTCTCAACTAGGCTTATATTTCTTCTCCTTAAAATCTTCATAGACCTGTACACTTTTAAAAATTGTTACAATTACATATACAAAATGTATGGATTTAGGTGCTCATATTAGGGAGCTTGACTCAGGCAACCATAACCCCAGCTGAGTTACAGAATGCTTCTACAACACCAGAAAATTCCCTTCTGCCGCTTTCCAGCAAGTTCTTCTGATTTGGAGGCAGTCACCGTTAGGGCTTCTATCACAGTAATTTTGCATATTCTAAAACTTCATTTAAACAGAAACATACAACATGAACTCTGTTATGCCTGTTTTTTTTTTCTACTCAGCATATTTCTGAGATTCTATTTTATTATTGGGTATAACAATAGCTTGTTCCTTTTTATTGCTTAGTAGCATCTCATTGTATGAATATTCCACAATTCATTTACTTTTGTGCTTTTCTTCCAAGTATCTAAATTCCACTTTTTTCCATTTATCTGTATACAACTTCAGTTCACAGAAAACTGAGGCATAATATTTTTACCTTTCTAATAAACTATTATAATGATTTTGAGAATTGTCTTATTTTCTTTCTATTTATAGTCTCTATAAAAAGAAGGAAATGAGAGGAAAGGCATTTAATCTATTCCTTCTATATTCCAAGTGCCATGCTGAGCTACCTCATTTAATTAATCACCACAAGCATGAGGTAGATATCTTTTATTAAAAATATTTCCTTTTTAAATTTTTTGTTTATTTATTTGACAGAGAGAAACACAGATAGAGAGGGAACACAAGCAGGGGGAGTGAGAGAGGGAGAAGCAGGTTTCCCATGGAGCAGGAAGCCCGATGTGGAGCTTGATCCCTCAGGGATCATGACCTGAGCCGAAGGGAGACACTTAATCAACTGAGCCACCCAGGCACCCCCACAGGTATGTGGTAGATATCTTATATTACAAATGAGAAAATTGATACTCTAACATATAACTATCCTGCCTTGGGTTACACATAAAAAGGAAGCAGAATTTTAACTCTGGATATTCCTGGTTCCAAAGCTCTTGCATTTATTTCTGTGTCATACTTTGTATCCTGTAAAAATCCTGCAACTGAATCTAGTACATTTAGTGAACTGAAGGACATATTTTGTATTTTGTAAACATCCTTAAGAGGATTCAGTAAGGGTGCCTGAGTGGCTCAGTGGGTTGAAGCCTCTGCCTTCGGCTCAGGTCATGATCTCAGGGTCCTGGGATCAAGGCCCACATCGGGCTCTCTGCTCAGCAGAAGAGCCGGCTTCGTCCTCTCTCTCTGCCTGTCTCTCTGCCTACTTGTGACCTCTCTCTCTATCAAATAAATAAATAAAATTTTAAAAAGAGGATTCAGTAAGATGCATTATATTAGGGAAATAATAAGTAAAACAAAAATACACAACAAACAGATAGAGTAATGTATCCTCACTAATCATCACTACCCAGCTGGATAGCAGAGAACAAAGTAAAAACTGTCAGCTTTCCCAGAAAAGCAGCAGATACCAGAGGCCCCACAATATCCTTGGATGCTATTGACATTATTGTTATTTTAGCTATTTCCAGATTCTACCTACTGAATTTTCCATAATTTCAAATCTTCCCTCAGTCCCATCTTTTCCATGTACCCCTGTCTGATGTAGTAGAAATAATATGAATTTAGGATATTAACAGACATATGTAAAATTTCATTTGTACCTACAATCTCTGTGAGCTTGAATAAGTCACTTAACCTCTCTCGAGCTGATTTCCTAATTTTTTTTTTAAAGATTTTTTTTTATTTGGCAGAGAGAAACACAGTCAGAGAGGGAACACAAGCAAGGGGAGTGAGAGAGGGAGAAGCAGGCTTCCTGCCGAGCAGGAAGCCCGATGTGGGACTCGATCCAGGGTCTCCAGGATCATGACCTGAGCTGAAGGCAGTCGCTTAACCAACTGAGCCACCCAGGAGCCCCAGATTTCCTAATTTTTTAAAATGAATGTAATAACATTTATTTCTTAGTACTATTGGAAGGATCTGCGCAAATTTGTGTGAACTTAGCACAATGTTTGGCATATGGTCAATAAATATTTCCTGTGATTAACTGTGATACAAAAAAACAGCATTCTCCATCATTCTGAGCGCCACTGCCCTGTAAGTATCATCTGGATTCTCTGTTTACAAAGAAAAATTGATCCACAATAAACATACAGGAAAGAATTTAAACATAACACTTGAAGACATATGAGCCCTAGACCTGCAGGAAGGGAAGGCTCAGGACATTTTCAAAAGGAATGCACTCCAAGAGAGAAGTTTTGAGAAGCGTATGGACTGTAGGGCCACCATCTGTGTTAGAATCCTGGCTCTAATTGCACCAATTCCATGATCAGGGTCACTTAACCCTGTCTATGGCCTTAATGTGCAAAATAGGTTGATAATACTGTAAGGTCCTCAGAGGGCTGTTTGAGAATGAAACGAAATAATGTATGTAATATACATCACATATTGCCTGGCACACTGAATCATCAATAGTTTATTTTTATGGTAATAATTATTATTGTAATCAGTTCAATTAGGTTATGAGTGAGGGTCTGCTTGATTCCGCAGTTAAAATGATAACTGGGAAAGCATCTGTTGGGTTTTCCCTGGAGGTCTTGCTTTCATGTTTCTTCCATAGGAGCTAATCTTTTCTGCCAGAATATACAGGGCAAATGAATTACCTATTCTGTTAACAGGGAGAAATGGTTGTTTTCCACAGGGAGATGAGCTGATTTCTCACTTAGAAAGCCATAGTGGCTGGATAGCACCACAGTTGTAGAAGCAGAGAGTAGTGTGCTATCCAGGTTTCAGGGTAAAAAACAAGTGTACAGCCATGGCTTAGGCACTGAGTAAATTCAAAAGTTCTAGAGGTGTTCACAATTACCAAGAATTGCCAAGGACTCACACAAGGAGCATGAATATTAAGAATAGAAGCTTTGGAGAAGAGAAGACTGCTCTCTGGGTCCTCTGATTCCCTAGAGAATCAAGGTTGGACCACTTACCCTGAACTTTTGAGCGGATAGAGTCTGAACTTCCTGTGTATGATATACATGCAATTAACTAGGAGGAAGGACCTGACTTAATAGTTAATGAAATCTGTAAACAGGTCACAAATATAGTAAAGTTTTTTGCTCAGTTGATTTCTTTGAATATAAATACAAATGATAAATTTCATCTCCATGCTGTTGAATAAATATTCATTTGGTCAGGTAATTATTAAACAAACCTGTGGTAAAGTTATACTAAGAAATAAATTGTTTGAGCATAGATAATGACATTTTAGGATACACTGCAAATGCTTCAGTCTCAGAAACTTTGAAAATAATGCACCTGGATAATGTTTTCTAAACAAAAGACTTTTTTTTTAAAAACATGAATATGTAGACTCTCAAAACATAAACATTGTTTTAGTTAAAAACTAGGAGGAAGAAGACAGCGTCCTCTCTCATTAACTAACTTGTTGCCCATTCTGGTAGCAAGGCCTGTGAGGTCTCCTTGACATTATAATGCTCTGTGGAACCTCTGGCTCCCAAATAAAGGGCTAACTTGCTAGAATGCCTCCTACAAAAGGGTCCTCATAAGAAAAGCTTCCAAACCCAGAGTGAAACAGGAGACTTACTTATGGAAACAATCTGCGACCGTGTTAAAAGGAAGACTGTGAACCATGAAATGCTAAGATGAATCAGAAAAAAAAAAAGTATCAAAGACTTATCTTAAAGAAATAAGTAATGATATCGACAGGAAAAGGTGAAACAAGCAGCAGTGAAAATCAGGCCTGAGGCACCAAAGGACTAGAGTTGATTCGTTTGAAAAATGTTTTTGAGGTCTTAGCATGTGCTAGGCATAAACTTGTGTACAAGACAAGCAAGAACCCTGTTTGCATAAAACCTACCATTCTAATGGACAGAGACAATAAATGAGAAAATAAGATTATCTCAGATGAAGATAAATATTAGAGTGAAATAAAGGGCTCCTGGGTGGCTCAGTGGGTTAAAGCCTCTGCCTTCAGCTCAGGTCATCATCTCAGCGTCCTGGGATTGACACCCACATGGGGCTCTCTGCTCAGCAGGGAGCCTGTTTCCTCTGCTCTCTCTGCCTGCCTCTCTGCCTACTTGTGATCTCTCTCTCTCTGTAAAATAAATAAATAAAATATTTTAAAAAAGAAGTGAAATAAAAAAGAATAATGTAAAATAGATTGATAATGAGCACGGGACCATCAGAATAGGTGGTCAGGGAAAGCTTCACTACACAGGTAAGGTTTAAGTTGAAAACTAAATGATGAGCAATTGTTAGGTCCGGAAAGATCTGGAGAAGAGTGCTTCATGCAGAGAAAAAAAGCAAATACAAGGGCCATAAAGTGAGAAGGAAATTCCATATTCAAGAAAAAGATCAATATGACAACATACCTGAAGAAGAGTACAGGGCAGAAGATTTTGAAGGAAGGTAAGAAATTTGGATCTATTTTTGCTAGGATAGGAAGTCACTAGAGCATTTTAAGAAAAAAAAAGGGACATAATTTAATTTTCACTTAAAAAAAACTAATAACATATTATATGTTGGCTGACTGAATTTAAATTTAAAAAAATAAAAAAAATTATTATTGCTCGACAATGAATTTTAATATGACATGGATGGAAACAGGAAGACCAATGGGAAGCTCTTTCAGAATTCTTAGGCAAGGGTGCCTGGCTCAGTTGTCAAGCGTCTACCTTTGGCTCAAGTCATGATCCCAGAATACTGGGATTGAGCCCTGCATCCAGCCCCATATTGGGCTCCCTGCTCAGCAGGAAGCCTGCTTCTCCTTCTCTCACTCCCCCTGCTTGTGCTCCCTCTCTGGCTGTGTTTCTCTTTGTCAAATAATTAAATAAAATCTTTAAAAAAAAAAGATTCTTAGGCAAGTAAGATCATTTCTTGAAAGGAAGTGGTAGACATGGAAAGATGTGGACTATTTTGGGATATACTTTAGAAACATATAATTTGTTGATAGATTAGATGTAAGTGTGATACAAAGGAAAAAAAATGTCACTAACATTCTTTTGTTTGGGTCTTGAATAACTAGGTGTTACTATTTGCTATGGTGGAAAAAATTAGAAGAGAGACAAGATTAGGCAGAGAGGAAAATGAAGAGTTTGTTTCGGCCATCCCAGTGAAGATAATAAGTAAATGGTCAGATATACATATTTGTAACTGAGGAACAAGCCAAGGCAAGGAATTTTTAAATTGGTAAGTCAATAACCCACGGAATGACAGTTAAGAGAGTAAGATAGACAAGATCATCTAGGAAGAACAGTGTAACTAGGGAACAGTAGAAGATTCTAGTGCTAAGCCACCAGGAAAACCAATAGTAAAGCCTAAACAGAAGAGGAGACTGCAGAGGAATCAGAAAAGGTGTTATCAAGCGAGTTAAAAGGAAAACCAGGTAGTTATGGTATTAGAGCAATAAGAAAAAATAATGTTTGAGGAAGCATGCTGTGGTCACTTGGTCAAAACTCGCTTAAAGGTAAAGCCCCAGAAAAATGCCATTAGATTTGGCAAGTTGGATTGGGAGCTTTCCAAAGATGATTCAGCAAAGGGCGGAGAATGATGAGGTGGGGAATGAGACCCAACAAGAGAGAACACTAAGGAGAGAATGGGACATGAGGAAGTGGAGATATAAATAATTTATTAATTTTGAAGTGAAGGAGGACAGAGAGAGTAGGATCTAGAGGGAGACCTATCCAAATAGTTTTTTGTTTGTTTGCATATTATCTGAGATGAAAGAAATAAATACTATTAGTCCTACTATTTATTTTCTGTTTACCTATGTCTAAGGTGCTTTTATAACTACATTCCCTGATTGATTAATCCTCACAAAATCCTTATGAAGTAAGTACTATTACTGTCCCCATTTTATAGATGAGGGAAGTAGTCTGACTTCACAGTTTATAACTTTAATCTCCACTGTGAATTGATCCTCACTATGCTAGTCTGCTTCTAATACCTGTATTGTTATACTGATACATATCTGAGAGCAGACAGAGAAAACATATGTTGGCAGAGAGAGAGAGAGTAACATTCCAGAAACAAAATCCTTAATAATAAGGCAAGATTGCATGAGATCAAGACCAAAAGAATGTAGATGGGGAAGGGGACACTTCTCTAACCAAAGGAAAAAAAGAGAGCATGGCTTTGTATGTAGATACTTTAATACACTTGGTGGCAGGAAGATAAAGCCATTTCAAATGCATTATTTCTTTCTCACCAAACTATAAAGTGATTTATTCCAGATCTTTCTCACTAAACTGTAAAGAGAAAGGTGATGGTGATATGCTACTAGAGGAGAAACAGAAAATGTGGAGAATCACAGAGAACACACCCCAGGGAAGCATGCTAGGATAAATTGTCAAAGATGAGTGCCTTCTGTTAGAGATTGGTGATCATGAATTTTAAATGAATCTACATGGTTCTATGTTTTTCTCCAGACCCACTGATCTACTTGAGGGTAGGCGAAACTTGAGTTTTTCAGGATGAAACCTATTCAGGCATATAGGGTGGAAAGGTAAGTTAGGAGTATGGGAAGATAAGTTTTCTAGGGGTAGAAGCTAAGATGAAGTTTAAGCTGAAAGATGTTTATTAGCAATCAGCACCTGTGAAAGGAAAAGGGAGGACATAGGATTCAGCAGAAAGAGGCATTTTTTCAAGTACAGACACATGAAAAAGTTTGTTCAACCTGCTGGGGAGCTCTGGAGCAATTATCTTTAGTTTCCCATGTGACCACAACAAGAAGAAATGGCTGGGTAAGTTTGATACTTCTATCTTGCTCAGTCAGTGGACATGAGCTGCCCTGGTAGAGGTCATCTTCATGTGAGGTAATTCTGTAGTCAGGGACATTCTGTAGTCAGAGCCAACTCTGAGATTGTTGAACCAGAGGCTGCAGGGAGACAGCACTTCCTACGTGTGCCATCAAGTCTTTCAGTGAAGGATATCTGGATAACACGTCTCTGTGTCTATCAGAGAAAGGATGGAGGGAGAGCAAATAATTATGATAGACTATAGAACTCAAGGCCATAAGGAAGGAAGGATAGCATTGGGAGAATGAGTCCTTCTTATAAATGGGGTTTGATGTGAAAAGGATAGTGTAAAGGTACAAGATACAGCTAAGAAATCACAAATGATAGGTTATGCCCATCCTCAGTGCTAATTCAAAAGTAATATCAAAGAATGCATAGCCCAGAAGCAGTCTTAGACCCTCAGAACTACCTTCTATAATCTTTCACCCAGCAATATACTTTGTTAACCAAAACTCTACAGATATTTTGAACATCTGAATGGTCCCCATGAGAAGATTTAAACTCTCTTATTATAAGAGATGAGAGCTACATGATCCTGCAACAGATTAAGGGTACCAATTATATATCTTCCTAAATTACCTGCCTTTCTAGTGATGTTTCTAATTGTATATTATTTTTTTAATGTACATAAGTTTAGAGAAGTAGGAGAAAGCAATATGACTGAAGATAATTCTGACTTTGAACTCACATTTGGAGAGTAGAGTACATCAGAAAACAACGTCAAGAATGTCTTCTACTTTTTTGCCACATTATTATATCATGCCCTTCTCTTCACAAGGGTAACAATCCCCCTGGAAATTAATGTAGACATTTTTAGTTATAAACCCCATCACCTACTGTAATTTCTGCCAACTCTACCCTCTCTCTATCTTTCCCTTTAACTGGAAAGTGTTCATGCAACACTGTGGCTGTGTTATCTAGAAAAAAAAAAGGTAAAATATGATGAGCTGCTCCCTTTGTTTTCTGGAAATTACATGGCTAAAAGCAATAGCTTTCTTTAGTTGTTAACAAAAGACTGTTTCATCTGACTACAATAGTTTAGCACTCAGGAAAAAAAGAATTATTGTAATGACAAATTTAACAGCCTAGGCTATTAGCAGCTAAGTTTAGACTAAGTCTTTACCCTAGTTACTATGTTTAGAGTTGAAAATGAAAATATTATTTCAAGATAGAATGGAAATGCTCACCGTGCTTCTCACATGGGAAAGTAACAGTTGCTGAAAAGAGCTCGAATTGGTTATGAATACAATGCAATTATTCTATTGAAAATACTGGCTGAAGGAATATTTTTCTAAAGATAGGAACCAAATAGGTTGAAACTACTTCAGTGAGATTCCTTCACTTCTCCCACCCTCAGAGACTCCAATTACCCCTAAGACATACACAATCAAATAGAAGTTAATATTCTTAACTTATCAATCACTGACAGGTCTTTATCACTGAGCACCTGCTCACTGCTCAGAGAATAGAGCATGCTGATTTAGGAGGTTGCACTACTCTCGTCACTGTCACATTTGTGACCTAGAAGCTACTTCTTAGGACTTCTTTTTTTTTTTTAATCTGTCTCTAGATAAACTAAAGTCCTTCAAATCTAAAATTCTATCATAATAGTTCCATTCAAACAAAATAGACATCTCTGGTATTTCTGTATGTGCCTCTCAAAGTAATACTTGCTTTGCAGAATGAGCAAAAGGTCTATTCAGCCAAGAAGGGATGGGAGTCAGACAGGCACAGAACCAACAATTTGGGGTGTTTGCTTTGTGCCAGACATGATCCAAGGCACTTTATAAACCTCATATTTCATATTCTCCTTTTATCTTCTCCAAAACCCCATGAGACTGTATTCACTATCAGATGGATCAAAAGGTCAGATTGTCAGAACACTAAACATGGAATCTACTAGGGCTTTTGAACCCTGGTCAGGGTCACATTGATTTTTATGATTCAAAGCTTCCCAAAATGTTCTGTCACACAAAGCAAACTTTCTCCTACTTAGAGAGTAAATTAAGCCATGAGAACTTCACATGAGAAATTCATTCCTTTCTGTTTCAGTCTTTTCAGATAGCTCCTTTTGAAATGAGACATTTCAAAAATTTAAATGTAGCATATACTTAAGAGTCAGCCTGAGTTGGAGTTCCAACTCTGTGATACTTCATTTAAATAATCTGAGCCTTCATGTTCTATCTGTAAAATGAAGACAGCAATACTGCCTTACATTTCTGCAAGAATTTAATGAGCTCATGTGTGTAAAGTGTTTTCTTTCCTTCTACCTCTTTCCTTATGGGCCAACATATTTTCTAACATGAATTCATTGTCAGTGCACAATATTTGAACATTGTGCGAGAACAAATTTCCGGTCGTTGAGAATGTAAATTGTGAGTTGTAGAAAAAGCCAGGTAAACAAGAGCACTAACTTGTCACAGGTTATATGTGAGAAATTTAATGCCCACCTAGGAGCCCACCTGCACTCCTGCATCTCCCAGCCTCCTTGTAGTTAGATTGGCTTGCCTTAACTTGACCTACTTTGTAAACTTTGTTGGGACAATTCTGGCCAATGAGTTGGAAACAAAAACAATTTGTCACTTTTGCTCAAAGCATTTAGAAGTAGGTGTGAGTTTTCCACCTTTTCTCTTTTTCTATCCAGGTAATCCTGGAAGCCGAGTGTAAATATGACACCATCATATGGCATCTACCCAAAGGACAGTAGAGTCTTTTTTTCAGATCAAGCTCTTGAGTGACTGACCTTGTGGAGGATGTTCCCCATCAACTGCCCAAGACATGGAAGAGAGGAAGATATAAGCTTAGCTGTTACTGAAATTTAGAGTTCATGTGCCATATTAGATATCTCATTTAATATTCTAACACTGTAATAGAAGCCTGTATAAGGTACAGAGGGGACAAGGATGAGGGAGTTCTGCCTGTGTTGTCTCATTCTACCTGCAATGTCTGCCTGGAGAATATTGTCGTTTCAGTTTTAAAAGATAAATAGTATGTTCACCAGAAAGCCCTAGTTGGGGGGGTCAGGAACTATTATTTTAAGCATTGGTAACAACACAAGGAAATGCACAAATCACCAATTGCATGACACGGAATCTTAATTATGTATGGAGTATCAATCAATCAGCAATATGGCATTATGGGGATTCCCAATGAGAAAGGACATCTCACAGATGTGTATATTTTCATTTTCCCTGACAATAGAAGGGAAAGAAGAAGCAAAAACACTGATGTAAATGGAATCCCAAGGAAAATATTCTTCACTACTTTATAATTCTTCCTCAGGTTGACTCTGACCTACAAGAGGAAAAGTTCAAGTTTATCACCAGTATTAATTTTGCTGAGGCCTATGTAAACTTGGAACACCCATTCATCTCCACTCCTAGTGGCTTGCAAGCTGAAGATGCCAATTACCCAAAATGGCTTTCTGGTAGGCAATGTCCATATTCCACTCGAGACTCCCATATTCCACAAAGTTCATTTAATGTATGGACTTAATTACAAGATCAAGGGCCTCGAAGGTGAAAGGCTAACTAGGACACTAAATCCTGAACCTCTTCACAGCTGCCACATCACTTTGCAGGATTGTATTTTAAAATAGTGTATGAAATATATTTAAACTGAAATAAATAAAACATTTTCCTGTAAATGATGCCAACTCCTGCCAATTAAACTCGGATCTATTTAAAAAAAAAAAAATCTTTAGCTCTCAACAAATGCTGGCTGCTTTTTACCACTAAAAGCAATTCTGAGCATTCATGCTCGCACTTTTTCCCTGTATCATTATGCTGTGTTCCTCTTGTTAATATTTAAAGCTTCTGAAACTGTTTTTCCCATATGCTTTTGGACTAGAATGCAAAACTTAAGTTTTCCATTTTTATGAAGCCTTGTAAAAAAATAGTCTTATGTGCCACTTAAGGGAAGATATTACTAATATCCATAGGCATAAAGTCTTTACTAAATAAGAAAAAAAAGATGTGGTGGACAATCATTTATCTTTATCACACTGTACTGTTCACCATTATACTTGATTAATAATAATGATATAGCAATAATCATAATTTTTGAATGTGCTATTGCCAGGTGCTTTGCTAAGCACTTTATATTTACTATTTTATTGTATACTTCCAACTATGGTACAACCACCTTTCCCATGAGGAGACCTGAGTATTAGTTACTTAAGAAACTAAGATTTCAGAGTTTCAAGCACCTGAACTAGGAATTGTACCCACAGTTATCTAAAATCAATTGAAATCACTATGCTTTACTGCCTTTAAATTTTATAGCTGACTGTTAACCAGATAGGATATTTGAAACCATAAAACATGTATAGTGGTTTAGCTGTTTCCAGTTCAGTGAAAAGACTACTCTATTTTTGAGTCATGCATCCCAGCTTATTGGGTGAAATTATAAAATAATAAAATCAAAGGAACTATATTCTCTGCCTAGAGAAACAGATGAATACAGGAGATTTTAAGGACACTAAATGCAGAGCATCTTTGATAAATTGCTGGGACAGTCCTAACCAAAGTTAATTTTTGTGAGGTGCTTCCCAGAAAGCCCGACATAAAAGGGTAAACCCAATCATAAATCCATAGTTATCAGGGGAAAAGAAACAAGTTAACTATAACATAGTTGTTTAGATTTACCAAGCAGAGCTACCTCCTTAGATTCATTGTCTCAATTGGATTGAGCAACGAGTGAGGAGGAAAGAGAAGAGGATATATACGTAACATAAAAGTCTTATTTCACTTAAAGAAGTCCTCTTTAATCAGCTCTTTAATCAGCTCCTATAGCAGCCCACAACTGTGACAAGGATGCTTATCCCACTCACCCCAAACTTACAATGCTTTACTCTCGGAATGAAAATATCAGACCTTCACAAGGCATGTTTGGGTTCTCACAGTCCTCTCTAGCGCAAGAATATACCATACTCTCCCTTACTTTTTGTATTTTAGTGACCATGGCTGTCTTTACATGCTGAGAACTCTATGCTCCAACTGCCATGGTCTTTGGATAACTCCTTTTGCTGAAATAGTTGACCCCTTATTCCCACTCTACCCATCCCCACTTCACCTAATTTTTAATGGATCCTTCAAATCTCATAAGAGCCTCTTCCTTTAGACTCCTTTCCACAACTGTATTTTTGTACTTGAGTTCTCATTATTGAAATTTGAGTAGGTTTTGACTGCTCTACTAAAGACCACTATTTTTTGTTATTTCATATTCAAGCAAGCAACTTTCCTGGAATGAGTCAACATTCCAAATGGACCTTGGTACCTAAAAGTGTTGTTTAGTAACCTCTCACATGATATAACAAAGAATGAGAGATATCTCTCCCTTTCATAAGAGAAATTCATGTAGTCCAGTGACCATTTTTTTGTATGCCATCAGAACAAGAAAGTGGCAAGAGTCAGCAATGCTGCACAGCCTCCGACTGCAAAACTCTGGAGAAGATGTAAGTCCCCGCAGTGTCCAGCAAATGTGCACACAGTGATGGGAGCCCAGTCATGATACAAGTCAAATATCAGTAGCATCACAAGGTAACTGATACTAATGACTGAGTTACTTCCCTGAACATATTTGAGATGACTGTTGAGAACTGCCAAAATATAACCTTCTGAATTTTTGAATGATCTGAATAGGTAGACTGAGGCTCATCTATTTAAAATTTCAAGAGAAGGAGCATGCTGGTTTTCCCACACTAATCTAGACCAAAGACATTCACTGTTAAAAGAAGGTTAGTCATTGCTGGCTCATGGCCAGACATTAGAGTGTATATGCTAGTTCTTCTTCATAAATCACATTCAGGAAAACTAGAGGTTATTATTGTTTTGAGATTTCTATACTTAGCATTTGGTCCTATCTCTTGTTTTATTATTTCTTAATTACTATTATATATTTATAAACACATTTCACGAGTTACTGAGCTTCAATATTTAGAATAATGTATTCCTGATCTGGCTTACAGTCATAATTCTAAACTTTTCCATCTGTCTATTACCTGGAAACCACATTACTTAATATATCAATTGTATAAGATTTCAAAAGATTTAAGGCATTAGGCTAATATATTACTATAATTAGCTTCTTAGGTATATGTATTTTTTTTTCCATTTTCCCCCCAGAAAACAGCTTTAAATGTCCTTTTCTGTGGTTTGCTACCAAGGAGGTAGAGTATACTGTTAGATGCTCAGGATTCTCTCTGCTGAGCTAGGCAATGAAAAATCAAGTCTTTTCATTGCTTTCAGGCCCAAAGCGTTTTCCTTTTTGTTTTGTTTTGTTTTGTTGTTGTTCCTTAAATTATTACCAACTCCTATTGTTCCTCATTCAAAAGTGCGTTTATGGGCCCTTCACCTGGTGCTCCTCCCCCCCCCCCCATGTCCTTTCTCCCAGTAACATCTGCTAGTCCTGAAAATCTGGCTAATATACCCAGAATGTTAATATAGTTCTAACACTGAGATACTTGGTGACTCATGACCAATCAATTTACTTTCAGCTCTTGTTCCTTTAGTTTGAAACTGATGAGTTAAAAATGCATTATGTGTGAATCCTGGAGACAGAGACAGCCTTTTGTTAGTTGCAATCAAATTTCTGTGTAGTCTTATCTTTAGTGATAGTCCCAACCTTTTTTTTTTTTTTTTTTTTTACAACCTTTTCTTCCTCCGGCCCACTTCCAATATTACCAGTTTTTGCCAACAACCTTTGCTTATTTGAGTTATCCGTTTCATATCCAGGAAGCATCTCTAAATTCTGTATTTTCTGTGAGCTCTCAGTCATGAATACAGTATTTATAGTTGCCATGTTGGACATCCTCAGTGGACATGCTTTAATGCTTTCAACATCATTAGAATTGAATCCATCATTCCATACGCCTAAATAACTCCCTTCCCACATTAGTTTTTTGAGTGAGCACAACCATTGTCCACCCTGTTTTTCCAAGGTTCTTTTTCCCCCTATCCTCAATATGCAGCTTTTTACATTGCCATTTTCCTCCATTCTATCACCAGCTCTCTCCTGCTTCTTCCTAATCTTCAGGGTTTCTTCATTTCATTAAAATTGTTTCAAGATAGTTAAAAGACTTCTTCCTATACCTAACCATACCTTGTTCAATCCCTCCTCCTTGTCAATGCTTCCAGAAAACATTTTTTAAAATAGAAAACATAATTACATTTCCCTGCTTAAAATCCTTTAGTAACATGACACCACACTCAGAAGAAACAACAACAACAACACATTAATACAGCATTCAATATCCTTCCAAATATGACCTTGTCTACTTCCCTAGCTTCATATCTTCCCTCAGTGCCCTACCTTCCCAATCTTCTTCATTCAAGATACCCACCATTCTGAACAACTTTCATTGTTCTGAATGCACCATTCTCTTTCATTCCCTTTACACACAAAATTCCCTTTGTCTGAAAAACATTCTTTTTTTGTCTGAGTAAATTCTATTCAGTACTCAAGATCTACTGCAGGCATTGCTTCTTCCAGAAAGATTTCTCTATTACTCCACACTTCCATCAGATTGGCTTATGCCGGTCTCTCTTCTACCAAAGCACCCAGCATATGTTATAGTATTTTGTCACACACATTACAATCATCTGTGTATGTGTCTGAATTTAAATTGTAAAACATTATCTATCATTGCAAATGCCATGACTTAAATTAAGTTAGAATTTAAATTAAAGTAGAATCTTTACCAATGATATTGATAAAAGATGTTAGTTCCTTCAATCTAATTTATAAGTTATCTGCTGTCAGTTGCTCTTTAAATGGAAATAGCTTCTATTTTGGCAGTTCAGTGACTTCCTCCTAGTCTCAGTCTCTATTCTACTATTGTGGTGGTAAGGTGGGTTTTGATGGGCATAATGCCTCCCTGACAGTATTTTTTTTTTTAAAGTATCTTCCCCCAGAGAAAAATATGTATGTGAGGTCTGCTCTTTTGTGTCAAAAATCATCCTCCATAACTACTTGCTTGGCTAGCTCTTGTCCATTATTCAGAGAT
This sequence comes from Spilogale gracilis, assembly GCA_004023965.1. Taxonomy (NCBI): domain Eukaryota; kingdom Metazoa; phylum Chordata; class Mammalia; order Carnivora; family Mephitidae; genus Spilogale; species Spilogale gracilis. The sequence continues at coordinate 29,130 of PITA01011498.1, read as the reverse complement.
ACTACTACTGACACATGTAACTTCTGGGAAGAAATCTTTTTGATTTGTGTTCTTTTACTATGAACTGCTTGAGGGTTTTTGAAAGTACCACCGAATTAAAAATCTAAATGAAATTAACATAGGCATTTAATAAATAGTAATCAAATAAATGAAGGATCTTACCTTGTTTTGATTTAGTATAATTTAAAAATAATTATCAATTATCCAATAAAAATTAACAGTGTGAAAGAGAACTTTCGTGAATTTTAGTAGGTGTAGAAATATACGAGGCCTTTAAGCCCTTCAAATGATGCCACCAGTGAGCAACGGTTTCACACTATAATAAAACTCAATCTGCTTAGTGATCATTTTAGTTCAGATAAATTTTATGGGATAAAAATCATCTTTTATTCTATTTACAGAACTTATTAAAAGCTAAGAACTTATTAAAAGCTAAGAACATGTATCAGAGTCAGGATACATACTTTGTCTAACACATTTTTGGTTTAAAGGGACTTTTCTTCCCCCCAGCAATACTGTGATCTAGTACAATTCTATGGTAAGTATTTTAAGTTGTTCAGACTTTTACTTGTTCTGGAGAACAACACATTTTCAAATGCCAATCATGTCCATTTCCTGTGATGCAAAGAATCCTCAAATGCAGTGAGAGAATCTAAAAATGGTATTCTTTCATTTCCAGAGTATTTGACCACCAAAAGCCACTGAACAAACCCAAAACAAAATAATTGGGATTTTAGAAACAGTATCTCAATTTCTCTTTCAAAACTTTTTTCCCCTTGTTTAAACTGTGAGGAAACCAATCTTCTGAAGCATACTAACAATCTATTAATGAGCTAACAATTTTCCAAGCCAGCTATTTTTTTTTCTAGTGACATTATATAGTCAATTGAGAACAAATTCTCTTGCAAAGAATATAGGTCATCATAGATTTTTATATAAAAAGGAAGAGAAATCTCTTTCATACTCATAAAACAGAATATGTAGAGTTTCCTATGATCCATTATCAAGACAGTGAAAGTGAGCAGAAATAAAAGAAGGTGTTATCTTGTAGTATTAAGAGTGGGCTTTGGAGTCAAGAAAAAATGGATTTGAATAAGGGCTTTGTTACTTACTCATTTTAAAACCTTTGGCATTACTTCCCCTGAATTTCATCTATAAAATGACAACAGCGCACATACAATTGTTAACATGCTTTCTGTATTTAAGGATTATTTGAAACCATGCATATAAAGCATATACCACAGTACCCACTATGTGCCAAATGCTCATTAACTGATGAGTGACAATTTTCAAGGACAAAATTTTTTCAGGCATCAGCTGTGGTGAAATGTTGGTATTACATCTTATCTTTCCTGCTACTGTAACATTCCTTTCTAAATTATAACAGTTGCATCAGTAAAATAGCCAAGGGTATAAGTCATTTCTAAATGATTTTTCCCCAAATAAGCCTGAAGCACACAAAATAACTAGAAGTTTATAATTTATAAGTTATTCTTTGTTCCCCTCCTCCAAGGAATTTAGGCAAGAGGGATATTAGCCCTGATTTATAGTATATTTGCTCAAAGATGATACTCTCATATCTCAATTTTTAGGTCAGACAGTAAGTTGAGTATGTTATATAAATCTGAATTAAAAAGTTTATAAAGCCTCCAGTGATTTTCTGAGGAACCATACAGCATAATTTCATTAAAGATGGAAATAAAGCTCCTTGATCCCACTGCTTCAGAAAATGTTCTTTCATTGCACGAAAAGGAAAAAAAAAAAAGGGAGAAACAAATATGCAGCAAAAAGAGAGGGAAAGAAATAAGGTTTGCCAATCTCAATAATGACATCTCTTCCATGGCCAGCAGAATTCTGTCACTTCTCTAAAAGATTAAAACAGCTTATAGTCATCACACATAGAAAAATAGCTGAGTGTAGAACTGCCCTCACTTTAAGCATTATCACACCTCTCAAATAGAGGAATGTTATCAGATGCCATTAATGGAAATGCATTTTACAGACTCACTGAATTCTACTAAAATAATATATCAATGCATCAACTCCAGATTCACTTACTGTGAACTGATTTTTTTTTTTCTTTTTTAGGGATGGGAAATCTATTTTGGATTTGTAAGGGGGAAACGACCTAGCAAAAACCCAAATATGCAAATATCTTAACTAGTCTGTGAGCAATCCATGCCGATTTGGCATCTAACTAGTTATACCTCTACCTTTATCAGGAAAAACAATCCATGTGAGCAAAGACAGTAACCTAATTAGCGTGTTAGGTGATCACACAGTATTCCTTAGTCCCATGAACACTGTGATATTCCCCATTACATTGTCTGAAATTCTAACACTTGAGGAGCTTCTCTTTTTACCAGAGAGATACTGTATGTCCTCAAAGTCTACCTAATATGATTCTAATATGCTAGCTCCCCAAATTGTCACAAAGGTGATAGAATGTCTTGCTGTAGTTTATTCACCTATTTACACAAATATTTATTATTTTATATATATCAGGAACATTTTATATGAATGAGGATAAAATCAAAAAGGCATGGTCCCCACCCTCAAGAAGGTAACAATCAGTCCATCCCAAGAAATACAAATGACATTATTGAAAGATTAAATACAGGGCACCTGGGTGGCTCAGTTGGTTAAGTGACTGCCTTCGGCTCAGGTCATGATCCCGGAGTCCTGGAATCAAGACCCACATCGGGCTCCCTGCTCTGTGAAAAGCCTGCTTCTCCCTCTCTCACTCCCCCTGCTTGTGTTCCCTCTCTGGCTGTGTTTCTCTCTGTCAAATAAATAAAATCTTAAAAAAAAAAGAAAGATTAAATACTCTCAGGATGGGCACCTGAGAGTATCAGGGGAGAGGGAAGAAAAATGTAACAACAATGAAAATGCAAGGATGATTTGAGGATGTTTTAAACACACTTCCGCATGTCTTTAATAGTCTGAGCATCAGGTATACTGAAGACAAAGCCACGATCTAATAAGTATTCAAGAGTACAATTTACAGATAACCCAAAGGATAGGACCAAGAACACCTAGCTCTGAAAACCAACAGAATTTGCATGTACAAGACCCAGAAGACTACAGCAAAGAAACAATACATGAGGAGCTCAGGAGAGCTCCCTCCGGTTATCCTACCCAGACTCAGTATAAAGAGAGCAGGCAAAAATACCCATTCCCCAGTCTTTCCCTGAAAGAAGCCTATTTGCATATTTTAAAAACTGCTGTTTGAGGGTCAGTCCTCTTATCAACATGTGCTAGGGGCTAACCACAATCCTCCCTAGAGAACAGGCAATGCAGCAGATACCAACTCTGCCTTCTTACTTCAGCCACTCCAAATCACCAATACCTCCATGAGGAGAAGCTGATACACATGTCCCATGCTCCAGTATTTGTAGCTGTTGCCAAGGAACAGGATCCAACCAATGGGTCAAAGAAGAATCAAAAGAGAAATCAAAAAATATCTTCAGACAAATGAAAATGGAAATACAACATATCCAAAATTTATTGTATAGCAAAGTTCTATAGAGGAAATTTAAAGAAATAAAATACATACATAAAAAAACAATGCTCAAATTAACTTTACATTACAAAGAACTAGAAAAGAAGAACAAACTAAGCTGAAAGTTAATAGAAGGAAGGAAATAATGATCAGAGAAGAAATAATGAAATACAGACTGTAAATGATTTTAACAGGATATAAAATCAATATACAAAAAGCAGTTGTATTTCTGTATACTGACAACAAATTATCAGAAAGAGAGATTAAGAAAACAATTGGGGGAGAGGGGAGGACCAAGACAGAGTAGGAGACCTAGATATCATCAGGTCCCAGCAGTTCAGCAAGATGGTTATCAAGCCAGTCAGAACACCTACAGACTCAACAGGAGACTGAAAAAAGAGCAGCAATTCTAGGAACAGAAAAGTGACCACTTTCTGGAAGGTAGGATGTGCAGAGAAATTAATCTGAGGTGACATTTGGGAAGACAGACCATGGGGGGAAGGCTTGACTCCTGGCCAGCAGTAGTGAAGCACAACACAAAATTAGAACTTTTAGAAGTCTTATCCTTTGAGGGACCCCATCCCACAGGCTAAGCAGGGAATGGAACCCTCACTGGGACAATGTGGTCTCAGGACCCATGAGGTCACAGAAGGACCCAGGTTGCCTGAGAGTGGTACAGCCCCCAGGTATCAGAGGGGGAAGCCGGCTGCAGAGACAAAGCGAAATGTGGGCACTTAGCTCAGGCTTACTTTAAACCATGATCTGAGGAGCAGTCAGGCCACTGTTCTTCAGGCAGGAACCCCACAAATGGCATATCTGGGGAGATCTCCTCTTTCCTCCACCAGGAGGGGTGGTGCATGAGTGTGCTGCAGGAATCTGCTGGGTTTGGAGACTCCAAATGGGGTCAACCACCAGAGATAGAAATGCTCAGTCACAGGCTGGGTGGGCACGGAGTGTGGCCAGAGACCAGGGAGACAGGTGTGATTGACTGCTTCTCTCTGAGGGTACACTGAGGAGTGGGGACCCAGGCTCTTGGCTCCTATGGGCCAGAGACTGGGAGGCCACCATCTTCATTCCCGTTCTCCAAAGCTGTACAGAGAGTGTTTAGGGAACAAAAGCTACTGAGAGCAACCCTGAGCAGATTGCTTAGGTTGGCCCCTGGCAAGGGCGGGGCAGTTCCCCCTTGGAAAAGTGTTAAGAATCAATACAACAGCCCCTCTCCCAGAAGATCAGCAAGAACATCCATGCAAGACCAAGTTCACCAATGAATGAGAAGTGCAGAACTTCAGAGTCAAGGCAATACATCATGTAGAATTCCTGACTTTTTTCCCCATGATTCTTTAGACTTTCAAAGTTAATTTATTTTATTTTACTTTTTTTCTTATTCTACTTTTTACTTTTTTCTCTTTCCTATTTTACATTTTTAAACTATTTTATCAATACCATTTGAAAAATATTTCAATTTTAATTGTTTTAGTCATATTCTATCCCTTCATTGTATTTATGCTTACTTTTTGTATACATATAGGTTTTTCTTTCTTTAAAACTCTGGGATACAGTTTCTTCTAATACATAAAAATATACCCTATATCTAGTGCATGGCTTTGTTCTAGTCTCCAGACTCATCATATACTTTTTTTAACCAACTTCTTATCTTACCAATTCCTTTTTTAGAATCTTTTTTTAACTTAAATCTTTACATTCATATTCTATCACTCCATTATGTATACCTTTATTATATATATATATAATATAATATAATATAATATAATATAATATAATATATATATTGATATTGATATTTCTTTAAAATTTTGGGAGGCAGTTTCTTCCAACAGGCCAAAATATACCCAAAATCAAGTGTATGGCTCTGTTCTATTCACCAGTCTAATCATTTACATAGAGAGAAACAAAGTGATATACATACATATAGAGATATGGATTTTTTTTCTTTCTTCTCCTCCTAGTCTCAGGTCTCTTCTGATCTGGTTAGTGTGTTTTTTGTGGGTCATTGCTATCTTTTTAGTATTTTGTTCTCTCATTCACCTATTTTTATCTGATAAAATGACATGGGAGAAAAACTCACCTCAAAAAAAAAAAAAAAAAAAGGATGGGGCATTTGGGCGGCTAGGTCATGATCCTGGAGACCCAGGATCGAGTCCCACATCGGGCTCCCTGCTCAGCAGGAAGCCTGCTTCTCCCTCTCTCACTCCCCCTGCTTGTTCCCTCTCTGGCTGTATTTTTCTCTGTCAAATAAATAAAATCTTTAAAAAAAAAGGAATAAAAGGCTGTACTGATGGCTAGGGACCTAATCAATGGTGACATTAGTAATATGTCAGAACTAGAGTTAAGAATGACAATTATCAAGGTGCTAGTAGGGCTCCGAAAAAAGCAGGGAAGATATGAGAGAATCCCTTTCTGGAGAAATAAAATCCTTTTCTGGAGAAATAAAAGAAGAAGTAAAATATAACCAAGTTGAAATCAAGAAAGCCATTAATGAGATGCAATAAAAAATGGAGGCTCTTACTGCTAGGATAAAGGAGGCAGAAGAGAGAATTAGTGATATAGATGACCAAATGATGGAGAATAAAGAAGCTGAAAAGAGACAACTACTGGACCATGAGGGGAGACTTCAAGAGATAAATGATACCATAAGATGGTATTTAAACAATTCATGGAAACAAAGGAAAATGAAACACACCCGTTCAACATCTTTGGGACACAGCAAAGGTGGTCCTGAGATGAAGGTATATACCAATACAAGCCTTTCTCAAGAAACAAGAAAGGTCTCAAGTATACAACCTAACCCTACATGTAAAGGAGCTGGAGAAAGAACAGGAAAAAAAAAAGCCTAAACCCAGCAAGAGAAGAGAAATAATAAGGATCAGAGCAGAAATCAATGAAATAGAAACCAGAAGAACAAGAACAGTGGAAGAAATCAACAAAAATAGAAGCTGATTCTTTGAAAGAATTAACAAGATTGACTGGATTGGAAGAGATTAAGCTGAGTGAAATAAGCCAAGTAGAGAAAGTCAAGTATCACATGGTTTCACTTACTTGTGGTGCATCAGGGGTAATATAGAAGACAGTAGGAGAAGGAAAGGAAATGGCAAGTAGGGTAATTTGGGGAGGGAAACAAAACATGAGAGACTTTGGACTCAGAAACAAACTGAGGGTATTGGAGGGGAGGGGGTGGGGGGATTGGAGAGCCTGGTGGTGGGTACTGAAGGCACGTATTGCATGGAGCACTGGGTGTGGGGCATAAACAATGAATCTTGGAACACTGAAAAAATAAAATACTACTAATAAAAAAAGAATTAACAAGATTGATAAACCCCTGGCCTGACTTAACAAAACAGAAAAAGAAAGGACCCAAATTAATAAAATCATGAATGAAAGAGAGATCATAACTAACACCAAAGAAATACAAACAATTATAAGAACATATTATGATCAGCTATACCCCCAACAAATTTGACAATTTGGAAGAAATGAATGCATTCCTAGAGAGATATAAATTACAAAAAATGAACCAGGAAGAAATAAGGAACCCAAGCAGACCCATAGCCAGTAAGGAGATTGAAGCAGTCATCAAAAATCTTGCAATAAACAAGAGCCCAGGTCCAGACAGCTTCTCAGGGGATCTACAAAACATGTAAAGAAGACTTACTACCTATTCTCCTGAAACTATTCCAAAAATAGAAATGAAAGGAAAATTTCCAAACTCATTTTATGAGGCCAGCATTACCTTGTTCCCAAAACCAGACAAACCACTGGTTTGAATTACAAACCACTATCCTTAATGAACACAGATGCAAAAATTCTCACCAAAATGCTAGCCAATAGGATCCAACAGTACATTGAAAGGATTATTTGCCATGACCAACTGTGATTTATTCCTGAGCTGCAAGGTTGGTTCAACATCTGCAAATCAATCAATGTGATACAGTACATTAATATAAGAACATTAATATAAGAAATAACAAGAATCATATGATCCTCTCAATATGCTGAAAAAGCATTTGACAATATATAGTATCCTTTCTTGATCAAAACTCTTCACAGTGTAGGGAGAGAAGCTACATACCTCAAATCATAAAACTATCTGTGAAAAACCTACAGCAAATATCATTCTCAATGGTGAAAAACTGAGAGCTTTCCCCTAAGGTCAGGAACATGGCATGGCTGTCCAATATCACCACTACTATTCAACATAGTACTAGAAGTACTAGCCTTAGCAATCAGACAACAAAAAGAAATAAAATGTATCTGAATTGGCAAAGAAGTCAAACTCTCACTCTTTGCAGGTGATATAATACTTTATGTGGAAAACCCAAAAGACTCCACTCCAAAACTGTTAGAACTCATATAGGAATTCAGTAAAATGTCAAGATATAAAATCAATACACAAAAATCAGTTAAATTTCTGTCGATCTGTCAATGAATGGATAAAGAAAAGTTGTATATATATGCAATTGAATACTATTCAGCCATCAGAAAGAATGAAATCTTGTCATTTGCAACAATGTGGATGAAACTGAAGGGTGTTATTCTGAGCAAAAAAAGTCAATCAGAGAAAGACAATTATCATACGGTCTCTCTGACATGAGGAAATTGAGAGGCAGGGTGGGGAATCGTGGGGGGTAGGAAGGGAAAAACTGAAACAAGATAGGACCTGGGAGGGAGACAAACCATAAAAAACTCTTAATCTCAGAAAACAAACTGGGGGGTCTGGGGGAGAGGGACAAGGATGTTGGGTTATGGAAAAAAAATTTAAAAAGAAAATGAGAAAGAAAAGAAAACATTTAGCGATTGTATAAAAAATAAAATATTTAGGAATAAATTTAACCAAAGAAATGATAGATCTTTAGAGTGAAAACAGACACTGATGAGAAAAAATGAAGACACAAATAAGGGGAAAAATTTTTTGTATTCATGGATTGGACAAATACTACTAAAATGTCCATTCCACCCCCAAGCAGTCTATGGATTCAATGCAATGTTTATCAAAATTCCAATGGCACATTTACACAGAAATGGAAAACAATATTAAAATCTGTATGGAAACATAAAATACCACAAAGAGCAAAAGCATCTTCAAATAGAACAGAGCTAGAAATGTTATATTTTCATAATATATTACACATTATGATAACCAAAACTGTACAGTATCAGCATAAAAACAGATATATTGATCAATGAAACAGGACAGTCCAGAAATAAACCTATGCATATATGGTCAATTAATTTATGATACAAGAAAGAAGAATATACAATGTATAAAAGTTGGTATCTTCCTAAAAATGGTGTGGGGAAAATTGGACAGCCACAAGCAAAAGCATCAAACTTGACCACTTTTTAAAACATATACAAAGATCAGCTCAAAAGGGATTTAAGCCTTAAGTTTAAGATCTAAAACTATAAAACTCTTAACAGAAAATATAAAGGTAAGCTCCTTGACATCATTCTTGGCAATGATTTTTTTTTGGATTTAACATAAAAAACAAAGATGACAGGGTGCCCGGGTGGCTCAGTTGGTTGGGCGACTGCCTTCGGCTTAGGTCATGATCCCAGAGACCCAGAATTGAGTCCCACATTGGGTTCCCTGCTCGGCAGGAAGCATGCTTCTCCCTCTCTCACTCCTCTTGCTTGTGTTCCCTCTCTGGCTGTGTTTCTCTCTGTCAAATAAATAAAATCTTAAAAAAAAAAAAAAAAACAAAGATGACAAAAGCAACATATATAAATCAGACTATATCAAGCTAAAAGACTTCTGTACAGCAAAGAAAAACTAGGAAATGGGAAAAAATATTTGTAAATTGTATGTCTGACAAAGGGTTAATGTCCAAAATATATAAAGAACTCCCACAACTCAATGGGGGGGGATCAATTTTAAAGTGGGTAGAGAAACTGAATAGACATTTTCCTCAAGAAGATCTACAAATGGCCAATAGCATGTGAAAACATGCATAATATCACTAACCATCAAGGAAATTCAATTCAAAACCTCAATGAGCTATCACATACCTGTTAGAATTGTTTTCAAAAAGAGTTAAGTGTTGGTGAGGATGTGGAGGAAAAGGCATCTGTATGTACTATTGGTAGGTAAATTGGTGTACTCCTTTGGAAAGCATTATGGAGTTTCATTCAAAAATTAAAAATAGAGCTACCATATGATCCAACAATCCCACTTCTGGGTATATAAAAACAGGGCATCTAGGAGATATTTGCACTCCCATGGTCACTGCAATATTCTCAATAGTCAGGATATGAAAATGACCTAAATATCCATCAACAAATAAAAGGATAAATGTGTGGTGGGTACCTTGGTGGCTCAGTTGTTTAGGCAACTGCCTTTGGCTTAGGCCATGATCCTGGAGTCCCAGGACTGAGTCCTACATCAGCTCCCTGCTCAGCAGAGAGTCTGCTTCTCCCTTTGACCTTCCTCTTCTCATGCTCTCTCTCTCTCATTCTCTCTCACAAATAAATAAATAAATAAAAATCTTTTTTTTTAAAAGGATCAATGTGTGGCATAAATATACAATGGAATATAACTCAGCCAAGAGAAAGATGGAAATCCTACCATTTGTAACAATATAGATGGATCTTGGGGGCATTGTGCTAGTTAAATGAGGTACAGAGGAAGATAAAAATCTGTGTGTTGTCACTTGTACATGCAATCCTTTAAAAAAAAGTTAAGCCAGCATCACAGAAATAGATAGTAGAAAAGTAGCTTGCCAGGGACTGAGGGGTGGGGGAAATAGAGAGAGGTCGGTAAAAGAATACAAACTTCCAGCCATCAGATGAATAAGGTGTGATGAGCTGATGTATATAACATGATGAGTATAGCTGATACCACTGTATTCTATCATTAAAATCTCCTAAAATTAGAGCTTGAATGTTTTTAAAAAACAAAAACAAACAAAAACACTCTAAGGCCAAAGTTAACCTTTCCATATTTGAGAACAAGCTGGGACCACAGCAGAGAGAACAAAGGTGATAACTTAAATAAAATCATATGATGAGTGTAATCAAGTGAAGCTTTTTACTTTTTTTGACAAAATAGTTATTTATTTTTAAGTGAATACTATAAAAAAATTTCCAAACCAATACATGAACTACAATAATCAAATATGATGTAAAGAACACAGAAAAATAAAATAAATAATCTGTTAAATGGTATTTTCTTGAAAATACTAAATATTGTCTTGAAAACTATTTCTCAAAAATTCCCATTAGCAGGTAGACTGATAGCCTAAATTCTCCTTGGGAAAAATTATAGTAAGATGAGAAGAAATCTATGCAGCAATGCATATAAAATAACATCATATTTCACAATACTGTTATATATTTTATATGTGAACAATAAATTCTAGGAGATGGAAGAAAGCTATAGAAGCACATCATCAAACATAACATGATGTGTAACTATGTTGACAGAATGGAGAAGGGAGGGGAAAAGTTTGATGATGTAGGAAGGGGATGACACTTCAACCACAGTGGTCTGGGCTACAATACTTCTTAATAAAACTTACTCTTAGAGAAGTGGGAAACCATTGGAGGGTTTTGAACAGAGACAGGAGGACATCATCTGATGTAAAGAGAGTAACAGTGTAATCACAAAGAACAATTAGGAAGAAATTGAAACAGAATGGTGGCAGACCAGTGAAGATGGTACAAGTTGTTGGATAATGAATATATTTTGGAGCAGAGGTAGAAGATTTCTGGACATGAGAAAAAGAATACATGGGATAACCCCCAATATGTAGGTCCCAGTAACTAGAAGTTGACGTGTATCATTCCATGATTTTTTAAATTTTATAATGAAAATTAATTTTCAAAAATAGTATCTGTGGTTTTGTAAGATTTTGAAAATGTTTACAAGTGGCCATATTGCCATTTTTCACTTTATAGTTATTAAAATTTACCCACATCAATCCCCATAGATCTAATTCATTAATATATCTGCTCTGTAGTATTATATTATAGGACTACATCACATTGTTTATATTAGCTATCACATTGTTTATTTTGGCTATCTCTACTTTTTATATTGGCTATCTCTACTTTGTCACTGTTACAAAGACTGGCGTAAAAATCTCTTGTATGTATCTCTTTGGGCCTACATCTAAGAGTATGTCAAATAAAACATCGAGTCAAAACTACTATGTACATGTATCTTTCATCTTCTTTGAATTATTCCAAATTCATTGCCACACTCAATATACTCTTGTATACTCCCACCAGCAGTGTAGACGTTCTTTTCCCACACATATGTAAAAACCTGAGGTTTTCTGGTCTTATATTTTGCCAGTCTAATGAGCTAATAAATGAGGAATATTTTTTAATATAAATTTCTGATTATTAGTAAAGTTGGCTGTTTATATATATGCCACACACACACACACACACACACACACACACACACACACCTTTGGGGTTCCTTCTATAACCTGCAGATTTCCATCTTCTGTCAATATTTCTGTTTTCTTGGCTAATTCTTCACATTGACTTCTGGAAGTTTTTTATATAATCTATAAAATTATTTACTAGTCACATGGATTACAAGTATCTAATAGTCCATGGCTTTTTTTCATTTTATTTACTCTTTCTGTTGTTTAAATGTTTTTTTTTTCTATTGATGTGATTAAGTTTATCACCCTCTCTTCATTGTTATACTTTACACATAAAGTGTATGTACATATGTGTAAGTATTTTAAAGATCTTTCCTGATCTAATATTATCATAAGGAGGGTCTCTTATTTTTCTCTGACCTTTTGTATTTGTGTGTGTGTGTGTGTGTGTGTGTGTGTGTGTGTGTGTGTATGTGCGTGTGTTTAACTAGGCTCTATGCTGACCGTGGGACTTGAACTTGCTACCCTTGAGCCTGAGAATCACATGCTCTTCCAATAAACCAGCCAGGCACCTCTGCTTGTTTTGCATGTTTTGCTTTTCTGATTTGGGTCCTAAATTCTCAAAACTTATTTTTTATATATTGTGATATAGATATCTAATTTTACACATTACAATATGACATATTTACTTACTGAAAAGTTATTTCATCATTGCTACTTATGCCTATCGCATATAAAATTCCCTCATCACAATAGTGAAATATTATGCATAGTCTTTGTCTGTGTCATTTGTACCATTTGATTTTATGATTTGTCTACTGTGTTAACTAAAGCAGTTGTCTTATTTTGTGTTTTTCACTGTTCTATGAGATATTCATTTATAACTATATCTCAGTGTATTTATCCATTTTATTTTAATGACATGTGTTGTTTCCAGTTTGTTTATTACAAATAACTTTTCTTATTTGCACATTTTTACAAATCCCCTATGTTATATATCTGTGTATATTTATATAGAGTAGAACTGATAGGCTATAAGAAATGTAATATTCAATTTTATTAGGTGCTGCCAGTTTTTCAAAATGATACAGTTACACTCTCTATAGCAGTGTATCGATTCAGATTCTCTACATTATCATCAAGATGGTATAGCTAGAATTATCTTTAAAACACTGTTAAAAGAAATTAAAGTTGATCTTAAGAAATGAAAAAAAATCCCATCTTCATGTATCAGAAGAATTAATACTGTTAAGATGACAAGAGTCACAGAATCGATCTAGAGAATTAATGTAACTATCAGAACTGCAGGTGAATTCTTTGTGGAAATTGGGAAAAAATCCTACAATTTATATGAAAACTTAAGGAACCAACAAAGACAAAACAATATTGAAAAAGAACAAAAATGAAGGATTCCTTCTTTCTATTTCCAAACTCATCAGAAAACAACAGTAATCCCAACTGTGTGGTACTGTCATAAGAATACAACTGCAAGTAAAGAAATTAATACATGTCTCTATGGTCAACTGATTTTCAACAAGGATGCCAACATCCTTGGGGGAAAAAATATTTTAAAGCAAACTGTACTGGAGAAACTGGAGAGCCACTTGAAAAAAAAGAAAAAGTTGAACCTTTATTTCCCGTATGCATAAATTAACTCAAAATAAATACCAAGAGCCAAAATTATAAAGCTCTTAGGAGGAAACATAGGGGTAAATATTTATAACCATGGATATAGCAATCAATTCCTATATATGGCACCAAAAGCACATGCAACAAAAGAAAAATAGAGATGTTGGAGTTCATCATTTTCAATTATGTCTTAAAGGACATTACTAAGAAAGTATGACACCAGAATGTGAGAAAATATTTGGAAACCATATTATCTAATCATGGACTCATATCCAAAATAAAGAATTTTTACAACCTAAAAATAAAAAGACAACTAAAAATTGGGCAAAATATCTGAATGGACATTTCTCCAAATATATATTTAATATTTAATGTTATATATATATAATGTTATATATATATGGTTAAATGCACAAGAAAAGATGTTCAACATCACTCATCATTAGAGAAATGCAAATACAAACCACAGTTAGATACCCCTTCACCCCCACCAAGATAACTATAATCAAAAAATCAGGTAATAAAAAGTATTGGCAAGCACATGAAAAATCAAAACACTGCCAATATAAATGTAAGATTATGCAATAACTTTGGAAAACAATCTGGCACTTCCTCCAAAAGTTAAAGTTTATTTTTTCCAGCAATTCCACTCCTAGGTACATATCCAAGAAAATGAAAACATGTCTAGGCAAAAACCTATAAACACGTTCATAACAGCATTATTCAGAATAAACAAAAGGTATAAACAACCCAAATGTCTATCAACTGATGGATGCATAAATAATGATATATCCATACAATGGAAAATAATTCTATCCAGAATTATATATAATATTATATAGTTATATAATTCCCAGAAAAAATATGGAGAAAGTATATTAGTGATTGCTTTTGGCTAAGGGGTGCAACAGGAAATTTGCAGTGATAACTAAAGGATGCGGATTATGTTTTGAAGGTGATCAAACTTCTCTAAAATTGATTGTGATGATAGCTGCCCAATTATAACAAAACAAAAATGACTAAATTGTAAAATGTATAAATTATATGTATATTAATTCTATCTTAGCAAAGCTATTACAATAAAACCCACATAAAAATATATTCCTTCATTTTCAAACATTTGTATGCTATCTTTTATGTTTTTGGTGATGATTTCTAGTTAAACTGGTCTAATTACAATTTCTTGCCCCCACTGGTATTTAAGATTTTCACTTTATCACTTCTTTTGTTTTATGGCTCATACATTTTTTTAAATTTTAAGTATTAGTCTTTTTCTGAATTATAACTTCTGAATCAAAAGATTCATATATTTTGTAAATTTTAGAAAATCCATAAATATTATTTATTTAAATATTGCCTATGCTCCATCTTCACTATTCCCCTTCCCACAATCTCTATTAAGCATATATTAGACATCTCATTCTGTCCTCTTTGCATATATGCCATTTTATTTTTAAATCTCCTTTCTTTCAGGTAATTTGCTTGGTATCATTCTAATTCATTAATTTACTTTTCAGATATGCCTAATCTACTTAATCTGTTTTCATTTCAATGATCAATTTTTATTTCTCAAAGTTCTATTTGCTAATTTTTTTCTAGTTATCTGTTCTTTTGTATTTTTAATCATTCAAACCTAACTATTTTATTTCTTTTTCAGAGGATTATTCTAATTTTCATGGAGTTCTAATTTCCTATTTTGAAAATCTCACTTGTATTGAACTACTGATCATACACTTAAAATTTCTGATTGAGAACTTGTCTTTACCAGCACTTGTTTTTGTATGTGAGTTTCACTGGTCTACCCTGTGTAAATATTCCTCCAGAGTGATTTTTCTTTTGTTTCTACCATAAGTGCAAGAATTATCATCCAGCTATATTTTTATTAAATTATTTTTTCAGTGTTCCAAGATTCATTGTTTATGCCCCACACCAGGGCTCCATGCAGTATGTGCCCACCTTTATATTTTAATTTTTTAAAAGACTTTATTCATTTATTTGACAGAGAGAGAGATCACAGGCAAGTAAAGAGGCAGGCAGAGAGAGGGGGAAGCATGCTCCCTGCTAAGCAGAGAGACTGATGTGGGGCTTGATCCCAGGACCCTGAGGTCATGACCTGAGCTGAAGGCAGAGGCTTAATGCACTGAGGCATCCAGGTGCCCCCACCTTTATATTTGAAACATTAATAGAGATTCAAGTTTTAATTTTTCAGGTGACACTTTCCCCATCCCCATTCAAGAACCCACAGCCTTGATATAGAAACCTTTTGGCAATTCTAAGTGCTTTGACAGATTGCTAGCCAAACTTTTGATGAGAGTACAGCCTATTTAGGGGTCTTAGTTCTATTTTCTTATTTTCTTTCTTTCTTTCTTTCTTTCTTTCTTTCTTTCTTTCTTTCTTTCTTTCTTTCTTTCTTTCTTTCTTCTTTCTTTCTTTCTTTCTTTCTTTCTTTCTTTCTTTCTTTCTTTCTTTCTTTCTACCTCATTCAGACCTAAGATCTCATTTCCTATACAATACTGGTAGTAAGATCCCTAAGTCCTTGATAATCAGATACACTATTCATACTTCCAACCCCAAAGAGAAAGTGTATCCTCAGTCTGCCAATTCACCTAGGTAGTTATAAACATCCTAGGAGAGAATACAGGCAGTAATTTCTCTGACAGTAGCACAGAAACATTTTCTATATATGTCTCCTAAGGCAAGGGAAACAAAAGTAAAAATAAACTATTGGGACAATATCAAAATAAAAAGCTTCTGTGCAGTAAAGAAAACAATCAACAAAGCTAAAAGGTGACCTCTCGTCAGAATGTGAGAAGATATTTGCTAATGATATATCCAGTAAGGTGTTACTATCTAAAATATATAAAGAACTCATACAACTCAACACTAAAAAAATAAATCTGATTTAAAAATGGGCAGAGGACCTGAATAGACATTTCTCCAAAGAAGACATACAGATGGCCTACACATGAAAAGATGCTCAACATCATTAATCATCATGGAAATGGAAGTCCAAACTGCAAGGAGGTGTGACCACAGACCCTTAAGAAAGCTAAAATCAAGAAGAAAAGAAACAAGTGGTGGCAAGGATGTAGAGAAAAAGGAACACTCCTGCACTGCTGGTGAAGATATAAATTGGTATAGCCATTGTGGGAAACAATAGGGAGATTCCTAAAAAGAGTAAAGATAGAAATAAGCCAAGTAGAGAAGGTCAAGTATCACATCATTTCACTTACTTGTGGTGCATAAGGAGTAATATAGATGACAGTAGGAGAAGGAAAGGAAATGGCAAGTAGGGTAATTTGGGGAGATAAATGAAACATGAGAGCCTTTGGACTCAGAAACAAACTGAGGATCTTGGAGGGAAGGGGGTGGGGGGATGGGAGATTCTGGTAGTGGGTACTAAGGGCATGTATTGCATGGAGCACTGGGTGTGGGTTATAAACAATGAATCTTGGAACACTGAAAAAATAAAATAATAAAATAAAAATTAAAAATAGAGCTACCATATGACCCTGCAATTGCACTACTGGGTATTTACCCCAAAGATACAGATGTAGTGAAAAGAAGGGCCATTGTACCCCAATGTTTGTAGCAGCAGTGGCCACAATCACCAAACTGTGGAAAGAGCCAAGGTGCCCTTCAATAAAAGAATTTATAAAGAATATATGGTCCATACACACAATGGAATATTACGCCTCCATCAGAAAGGATGAATACCCAACTTTTGTATCAACATGAACTGGATTGGAAGAGATTATGCTGAGTGAAATAAGCCAAGCAGAGAGTGTCAATTATCATAGGGTTTTCACTTACTTGTGGAGCATAAGGAATAATATGAAGGGCAGTAGGCAAGGGAAAAGAAATGTGAATTGGAGTAAATCAAGGAGGGAGATGAAACATGAGAGACTTTGGACTCAGAAACAAACTGAGGGTCTTGGAGGGGAGGGGATGGGGGATGGGAGAGCCTGGTGGTGGGTACTGAGGGCATGTATTGGGTGGAGCACTGGGTGTGGTACATAAACAATGAATTTTGGAACACTGGAAAAATAAAATTAAATTTAAAAAAGAAGAAAAAACAAGAAAGAAAGAAATGCCTTATAACACAATAAATCCACGATTGGATATTTACTCTGAGAAAATGTAAACACAGTTCAAATTGACAATAGCCAAGACATGAAAACAAACTAAGTATCAATCAGTAGATAAGTGGATAAGAAAACTGTAGTGTAAAAAAAAAAAAAAAAGAAAAGAAAACTGTAGTGCAAAGATACAAAGTGGAATATTACATAGTCATAAAAAGGATAAAATTATGTCATGAGAGAACATAGATTCATCTGGAGGGTATTATGCTAAGTGAAATAAGACAGACTGAGCAAGGCTAATACCATATGAGTCCAGCCATAAATGGAGTTAAAAGTGAATGAACAAAAAGCAAAAGCAGAATACAAAACAAAACAAAACAAAAAACTATTAATATAGAGAAAAAACTGATGATTACCACAGGGAAAGGGGTGTAGGGTTGGGAAAAATGAGTGAAAGAGGGAGATACAGGACTCCACTTATGGAATGAGTAAGTCAAAGGTATAAAAAGTAGAGCATAAGGAATATAGCCAATGATATTGAAATAATGGTGTAATGGGAAAGAGGGACAGATGGTAGCTGTACTTAAGGTGAACATAGCATAATGTATAAACTTGTTAAATCACTAAATTGTACCTTTGAAACTAATGTAACACTATGTGTCAACTATATGCAAATAAAAATAAAAGATTTAAAGTAGTGAAAAAATCACTTAAACAACTTTCCTCCCATAAATTATTTTTCATGGTCCAAATAATTGATTTTTGCTCATTTTATTGAGCATATGTTGACTAAAGTAAAAATATGTGGCTATTTGAAAATCTGGTCAAGATGACCAGAAGTTATCCACCAACACAATCTGAATCACTTTCTCTACATATTTCAAAGTATGTCAGTTAAATCCCCAAGTCTCCCACCTTCCTTTATGAGAAGATAAAATATGCTTTTTAAAGGTAAGCGTCTAACCAAAATATGTACAATGATGCTAAACATCTTAGTAACACTTGACAGTAGCTTCCTATTTTCAAAATCAAATAAAACTATAATTCTGCTGAGAAACCAAGTTGTTGCTGCCCTTGACCATTTCCCTATAGCACGTTTTTTTGTCCTGGAAATATAAAAACATACCTTATCTGTGGACCAGAAAAATCGACATTAAAATTCATTTTTTTCACTTCTGATTTTTTTTAGGTAGAGAGAGGCAGAGGGAGAGAGAGAATCCCAAGCTAGTTCCACACCTAGTGTGGAACATGGGACTCAATCTCACAATGCTGAAATCATGACCTAAGCTGAAATCAAGAGTGAGACACTTAATTGAGTGAAGCACCCAGGTGCCCCTCACTTTTGATTTTCTATCAGCACAACCTTCTAAATTATTTCATGGATAATACCCAAACCATATGTGAAATGGATATAAATGAAAGATGTAGACAATTATCTACTGAAAGAGGAGAGAGCCAGAGAAAGATCTTAATTTGCAAATAGTCACATATATTGGAAAAAAAGTAATAAACAGAATAATGTGGATTCTAAATGAATAAAAACTAAGTAAGAGGTTTTATGTATCAGATAATAAAGTACAAAAAATTAGAATTAAGAGAAAATATACCTTAAAAATGTTAAATTTAAAAAATAATAGAAAAAATAAATAAACAAAAAGCAGAAAGAGACCTATAAATACAGAGAACAAAGTGTTGGCTGCCAGAAAGGTGAGAGTAAAATGGGGGAAGGGAAGTGGGAGCATAGGTTTCTAGTTATGAAATGAATAAGCCACAGGACGAAAAAGTACAGCATAGGTAACATAGTTAATATAGTCAATGGTATTATATAATATCATATGGGTAGAGAAGGTAGCTACACTTGTGATGAGCATAAAATAGAGTTGTTGAATCACTATGTTGTATACCTGAAACTAATGTAAAATTGGGTACCAACTATACTGAAAAAATGAGATGAGAACTTAAAAAGTTAAATCAGATGTAAATGTTTTATTGAGTCTTGGAGAGAAAAAAACTTCATATGTGATACATGCATTTTTTTAATTCACACTGGATATTGAAAAGGTAAAAAGACACTAATATATCAATAATGAATATCACTGGTATAGAAAATAATACATAAAAATACAGTATATAAAACATAAGAAGCAGAGTAGAGAATATTTTCATAAAGAGGAGATGAGAGAAAAATAGACTAAAACTGTCATAACTAAGGTGGCACAAAGAGTGATAGTGGATTTTTGTTAACCCAAATGCTCCTAAATGCCTAAGTCCTAGTATAGTATACACTTGTTATTTAAAAATCTACACCATATTGGGCACCTGGGTGGCTGAGTGGGTTAAAGCCTTCGGCTCAGGTCATGATCTCAGGGTCCTGGGATCAAGGCTGGCATTGGGCTCTCTGCTCAGCAAGAAGTCTGCTTCCTGGGGCACCTGGGTGGCTCAGTTGGTTAAGCAAACTGCCTTCAGTTCAGGTCATGATCCCAGAGACCAATGATCCAGTCCCACATCGGGCTTCCTGCTCGGCAGGAAGCCTGCTTCTCCCTGTCTCACTCCCCCTGCTTGTGTTCCCTCTCTGGCTGTGTTTCTCTCTGTCAAATAAATAAAATCTTAAAAAAAAAGAGAGAAGTCTGCTTCCTCCTCTCTCTCTGTCTTCCTCTCTGCCTACTTGTGATCTCTCTCTCTCTGTCAAATAAATAAAATCTTTAAAAAAATAAAATAAAATAAAAATCTATACCATATTAAATGGCTTTCAGAAAATATCCATGATCCACTGATTTAACATATTTTCTATATATTACTATAATCATATATAATATTGTATTCTGCATGATTTGATAATTTATAGCCAAAACCCTTTTCCACTTTGTACTTTAAGTGTTTTATGATTCTCTCAATTGATACAGAAGAAGCATTTGACAAAATACAGCATCCTTCCTTGATTAAAACTCTCCATACTGTAGGGCTAGGGAAACATACATCAATCTCATAAAAGCCATAAACAAAAAGCCCACAGAAGATATCATTCTCAATGGGGGAAAACTGAGAGCTTTTCCCGTAAGGTGAGGAACACAACAGGGATGCCCATTCTCACTACTGTTATTCAACATATTACTCAAAACCCTAACCTCAGCAATCAGACAACAAAAAGAAATATGCATTCAAGCTGGCAAAGAATAATTCAAACTCTCTCACTTTGCAGATGACATGATATTTTATGTGGAAAACCCAAAAGGATCCACCCCCAAATTGCTAGAATTCATACAGGAATTCAGCAAAGTGGCAGCATATAAAAATCAATGCACAGAAATCAGTTGCATTTCTATAAATAACAATGAGACAGAAGACAGAGAAATTAAAGAATAGATCCTATTTACAATTGCACCAAAAATTGTAAGATACCTAGGAATAAACTTAACCAAGGAGGTAAAAACAAATAAACAAACAAACAAACAAAAAACCAACACCTGTACTCTAAAAACTGCAGAACACTTATGAGAGAAATTGAGGAAGACACAAAGAGAAAAATGTTCCATGTTCATGGATTAGGAGAACAAATATTGTTAAAATGTCTATGCTATTCCTAGAGCAATCTACACATTGAATGCAATCCTTATCAAATACCACTGACATTTTTCATAGAACTGGAATAAATAATCCTAAAATTTATAGGGAAATAGAAAAGACCCCAAATTGCCAGAGGAATGTTGAAAAAGAAAGCCACAGCTAGGGGCATTATAATGCCAGACTTCAAACTCTATTATAAAGCTGTAATCATCAAGACAGTATGGTACTGGCACAAAACAGACCCATAGGTCAATGGAACAGAATAGAGAACCCAGAAATGGATCTTCAACTCTATTGTCAGCTAATATTTGACAAAGCAGGAAAGAATACCCAGTGGAAAAAGGACAGTCTCTTCAATAAATGGCATTGGAAAAATTGGACAGCCACCACAGAGGAATGAAACTGGTCCCTTTTCTTACACCATACACAAAAACAGACTGAAAATGGATGAAAGACCTCAATGTGAGACAGGAATCCATCAAAATCATAGAGGAGAACACAGGTAGCAACCTCTTTAACCTTGGCTGCATCAACTTCTTGCTAGACATGTCTCCAAAGGCAAGGGAAACAAAAGCAAAAATGAAGTATTGGAACTTCATCAAGATAAAAAGCTTTTGCACAACAAAGGAAACAGTCAACAAAACTAAGAGGTAACTCATGAAATGGGAGAAGATGTTTGGAAATGACATAATAAGGGAAGGTATCCAAGAGCTATAAAAACCTTACCAAACTCAATACCCCAAAAAACAAATAATCCAGTCAAGAAATGGGCAGAAGACATGAACAGACTTCTTCTCCAAAGAAAACCAACAAATGGTCAACAGACACATGAAAAAAATAAAAAGTTCCACATCAATGGGCATCAGAGAAATACAAATCAAGACCACAATGAGAAACCACCTCACACCAGTCAGAATGGCCAAAATTGGCAAGTCAGAAAACAACAAATGGCGAAAATGCAGAGAAAGGGAAACAATTTTACACTGTTGGTGGGAGGGTAAGTTGGTACAACTACTCTGGAAAACAGTATGGAGGTTCCTTAAGAAATTAAAAATAGAACTACCCTATGACCCAGCAATTGCACTACTAGGTATTTTTCCAAAAGATACAAATGTAGTTATCTGTAGGGGCATCTGCACCCCCAAGGTTTGTAGCAGCAGTGTCCACAGTAGCCAAACTGTGGGAAGAGTCTAGATGTCCATTGACAGATGGATAAAGAAAATGTGGTATATACAATGGAATATTACTTGGCCATCAGAAAAGATGAATACCTACCATTTACATCAATGTGGATGGAACTGAACAGTATTATACTTAGTGAAATAAGTTAATCAAAGAAGGACAATTATCATATGGTTTCGCTTATATGTGAAACATAAGAAAGAGTGAAGAGGATCATAGGGGAAGGGAGGAAAAACAGAATGGAAAGAAAACATACAGGGATATAAATCATGAAAGACTCTTAACTACAGAAAACAAACTGAGGGTTGTTGGAGGGCTGGTGGGTGAGGGATAGAGGAATGGGGGATGGCATTAAGAAGGACACATGATGTGGTGAGCATTTGGTGTTATATGCAACTGATTAATTACTGAACTCTACATCTGAAACTAATGATGTACTATATGTTGGCTAACTGAATTTAAATTTATTTTTTTTTAAGATTTTATTTACTTGACAGAGAGAAACACAGCCAGAGAGGGAACACAAGCAGGAGGAGTGAGAGAGGGAGAAGCAGGCTTCCTGCTGAGCAGGGAGCTCGATGTGGGACTCGATCCCAGGTCTCCGGGATCATGACCTGAGCCGAAGGCAGCTGCTTAACTAACTGAGCCACCCAGGTGCCCCTGAATTTAACTTTAAAGAAAAATTATCTATATCACACTAATTGGTGAGCCATCAGTAACTTAATCATTTCAAAATTGTTGAGTAGTGCTTGCTTCAGTGGCACATATACAAATTGTTGACTAGGTTAATTCTTACTGCTCTTTGATAAAATGGACATGCACCGCTTGCACATGTTTTTGTTGCTTTTTCTGGTGAATTCCTTAGAATTCCTTAATGCTAGAAGCAGAATTATTTGATCTAAACTTGTAAATATCTGTGTAATTTTCAATATGTTGAATTTGGAAAGACTTATGGCAAGATAGTAAAGTATCTCATTCCTTCTAACAATAGCACTTTATGATTGCATCTTAATTTTTAATTTCCAATGACATGTAGATTTACAATATAGAAAAATTAAAAACAAGGATAGAAGAGGATCCCTGCTCATATATGTACTTCAAATAATATTGCCACTGGAATTCAGGAAACTGAAATCATTAACCTGAAGGAAGTGTGTTTATATAAACTGTGATTGGGATCATCAAAATTCCCTTGAAAATTATTAATAGTTCTACATTGTGAAATTAGAATTATAATTTATATTATAATTATAATTATATATAATATATATGTTATAATCCAACACGTTATGTCTTTCAATCTTCACCAGTATCACAAATAAAATTTAAATAACCCCTTGCTTTTGTTATTAGATGTTGGCATAAACATTATGTATTAATTTTTTTGATTATAAATCTGTAATACTGAAAAAAAGAAGCCTGAAGACTATTTAGCCATACATCATAAACTTTAAGGAAACAAATTCCAAAAATGTTTGAAGAAAGGTAGGCATGAAGCCAAGGCTAAAATAAAGTTGATTTAAATAGATGAAAGAAACTAAAAAGCATATTTTTGACAGTACAATTTTAATTATCTCAAATATCATAAATAATATGAAAGTGGCTTGGCTGAATAAAATTAACAGGCAACATATCAACATCATGTCACATTATTATAAATAGGTCTCTAGGAGAAGCTAAATATTTCAAAAAGCTTTCAAAAATGGCAGAAGAGCCATATAACTAGGTGAAATATCTGCCCCTAATAATTTTAGAGGCTAATAAGACAAGATGGGTTAAAGCTCAAACAAATGAACACATAAGCAAGCAGAGACCAACAAATACCAACATAAAGCCAAAGAACACAATAAAGTGCAAGTAAGGAGTTTAAGGAAAGGATAGATGCTCTAAGAAAGAAATAAAATGGACCACCTGGGTGGCTCAGTTGGTTAAGCAATTGCCTTGGGCTCAGGTTAGAGCCCTGTATCAGGCTCCCTGCTCAGTGGGAAGCCTGCTTCTCCCTCTTTCATTCCCCCTGCTCGTGTTCCTTCTCTAACTGTGTTTCTCTCTGTCAAATAAATAAATAAAATCTTGAAAAAAGAAGGAAAGAAAGAAAAAAAGAAAGAAAGAAAGAAAGAAAGAAGAAGAAAGAAAGAAAGAAAGAAAGAAAGAAAGAAAGAAAGAAAGAAAGAAAGAAAGAAAGAAAGAAAATGAAAGAACAACTAAATGGTTGGTTAGTTGGTTGGTTGTTTTTGTTTTCTTTTGTTTTCTTCTGTTTTGTTTTGCCAGGACCATAGCCTTCTCACTGTAAAGAGTAAAATAAAAACAGTAAAAGATCATTGTTCAAGTTCTGTAAGAGAAGGACCCAAATGAGTTTGAGTATTCTGGCCCAAATGAATTGTGTTACAAAATACTAAATGTGGATATGAATCACTTTAAGTCATGATTAAAAATCTAGGAGAATAAAGGCTGAATTCAGGAAAATCTTTTCCTAGTTTTTAATAGTGAGCATTAAAAACTACCTCTGCATTTAACTCAACATTGACCCCTCACAAGCCCCTGGAACACATCATCAAAAGCATATATATGAATGACAGGCCTGTACCTCAGAAATCAACAATACATTATATACTATTTGAATTTAAATAAAAATGTTTAATAAATAAAAACAAAAAAAGGCACATGTAGGTTCTGTATAAAACACAAACATGAACACAGGCAAATCTTTTAACAAGTCTATGCTGCATTTCCCAAAACAAAACAAAACAAAACAAAACAAAATTGAGGAGGTATAGGAGAAAGGTCCAATAAAAGCCAACTATTAGATTCCAAGAAGCTATGCCACAAAGTCTGCAAAGTTGCTAACTGCTCTGTTTTCAAGCATAGAAAAAGGAAATACTGGTTATATTGTATCTTTAAATGCATTAAAGAACATTTAGTCTGATTCTTTGAGTCTGAAAAATGAAAACAGGCCTCCCAATAAAATATAAATAGGCATATAATTAATACATAAATGTGATGGTCGAATTTTATATAACATTTAAATTCAAATGTCAATGCAAAGAAACTTAGGAGGAAAGCACCATTTCCAGTCATTGCTACTCTTATTTGAGCATTTGTGTTTTAATTTGCTAAATTCTGGTTTCATTGCATGATTGTATTATAGTAAATGCACAATATCACATATGCTTATTAACTAGTTGTGCATTTGCTAGATGACAACCTATCTATTTTGAAACTAGGAAATTAAGATTTGCTGAAGACAAATTACAGTAATTAATCACATTATCATCTGTCACTCAAGCAAGAACTAGACTGCAGTGAAAGATAAAATCCAGTTACAAATTTGTAACTTAGGCAGAAATCTGATACTTGCTGAGCAACATTCAGATTTCAAACAAGACTCAGCATTATTTTATTCTCTTAATTGGACAGCATCATTATCAAGTTTTACCAAACAGGCAAAGCTAGTTTTGATAAAATATATTGCTGCTAGCAGCATGGTTGCCTTGACATCTGAAATAGTTTACCTCAGGACCACAATTATTTTTGCCATTCATAAATCTAATAAATTGTCAAGTCCTATATCATTTTTTAATCTTTTCCTTAGTAATTTCTAAAGATTTAAGATTCTTTTTAACCCAACAAGCATGTGCCTAGGATGTTGCAAACAGCTGATGAAAGTACTTTCTCATTAATCAGTCCATGAATACTTCTGAACCCTTTGCCTGTCCCATACATCATTAAGGCCACTGCCAGATTAATACCAGAAAATAAAACACATCAACAAAAATATAATAATAGTATAAAACATTAACGCCACCTCATTGAAATGGACACATCATCTAAGCAAAAGATCGACAAGGAAATAAAGGCTTTAAATGACACACTGGACCAGATAGACATCACAGATATATTCAGAACATTGCATCAAAAAGCAACAGAATACACATTCTTCTTTAGTGCACATGGAACATTCTCCAGAATAGATCATGTCCTGGGTCACAAATCAGGTCTCAATCAGTACCAAAAGATTGGGATCATTCCCCGCATATTTTCAGACCACAACACTTTGAAACTAGAACTCAACCACAAGAGGAAAAGTTGGGAAAAAAATACATGGAGGCTAAAGACCATCCTACTAAAGAATGAATGGGTCAACCAGGAACTTAAACAGGAATTTAAAAAATTTATGGAAACAAATGAAAATGAAAACACAACTGTTCAAACTCTTTTGGACACAGCAAAAGTGGTCCTAAGAGGAAAGTGTATAGCAATATGAGCCTTTATCAAGAAACAAGGGGCACCTGGGTGGCTCAGTTGGTTAAGCGACTGCCTTTGGCTCAGGTCATGATCCCGGAGACCCGGGATCGAGTCCCACATTGGGTTCCCTGCTTGGCGGGAAGCCTGCTTCTCCCTGTCTCACTCCCCCTGCTTGTGTTCCCTCTCTGGCTATGTTTCTCTCTGTCAAATAAATAAAATCTTTAAAAAAAAAAGAAACAAGAAAGGTCCTCAAGTACACAACCTAACCCTACACCTAAAAGAACTGGAGAAAAAACAGCAAAGAAAGCCTAAACCCAGCAGGAGAGAAATAATAAACATCAGAGCGGAAATCAATGAAATAGAAACCAAAAGAACAGTAGAACAAATCAACAAAACTAGGAACTGATTCTTTGAAAGAATTAATAAGATTAATAAACCCTAGCCAGACTTAAAGAGAGAGAGAGAGAGAGAAAGAGAGAGAGAAAGACCCAATTAATAAAATTGTGAATGAAAGAGGAGTGATCACAACCAACACCAAAGAAATACAAACAATTATAAGAACATATTATGAGCAACTATATACCAGGAAATTTGGCGGTCTGGAAGAAATGGATGCATTTCTAGAGACATAAACTACCAAAACTGAACCAGGAAGAAATAGAGAACCTGAAAAGATCCATAACCAGTAAGGAGATTGAAGCAGTCATCAAAAATCTCCCAATACACAAGAACACAGGGCCAGATGGCTTCCCAGGGGAATTCTACCAAACATATAAAGAAAATCAATACTATTCTTTGGAAACTGTTCCAAAAAAATAGAAAAGGAAGAAAAACTTTCAAAATAATTTTATGATGTCAGCATTAGCTTGATACCAAAACCAGACAAAGAAAGCATCAAAAATGGAGAATTACAGACCAATATTTTTTTTCGTAAGATTTTATTTATTCGTTTGACAAAGAGAAACACAG
This sequence comes from Spilogale gracilis, assembly GCA_004023965.1. NCBI lineage: Eukaryota > Metazoa > Chordata > Mammalia > Carnivora > Mephitidae > Spilogale > Spilogale gracilis. The sequence goes on along the minus strand of PITA01011498.1, from coordinate 1,609 downwards.
CTAGAGAGGGAACACAAGCAGGGGGAGTGAGAGAGGAAGTAGCAGGCTTCCCGCTGAACAGGGAGCCTGATGTGGGGCTCAATCCTGGGACTCGAGGATCATGACCTGACACGACAACAGATGCTTAACAACTGAGCCATCCAGGTGCCCCAGACCAATATTCTTGATGAACATGGATACAAAAATTCTAATGAAAATAGTAGCTAATAGGATTCAAAAGCACATTAAAAAGATTATTCACCACGACCAAGTGGGATTTATTCCTGGGTTGTAAGGTTGGTTCAACATCCACAATCAATGTGATACAGTACCATATGATCCTCTCAATAGATGCTGAAAAAGCATTTGACAATATACAGTATCCTTTCTTGATTAAAACTCTTCACAGTGTGGAGGGGTCAAGATGGTGGAAGGCCAGGTGACCACATTTCGAAGAGCTCCCTGAAGAGAGCTTAATTCCAGCAAAAAAAAACCCACTATAAGACCACTGTGAACACCCATGAAATCAGCCTGAAATGTGATATTTCCCACTTCTGGCCCGCCACGAGAGACAAGGAACATGGGCAAAAAGGTAGAAACAAATAAGAGGGTCTGGAGGCTTGCCCCCAGAGACAGGGGAGTGGGGGAGGAAGCCCACAGAGCTGAACCATTGAAAACAAATACCCCAAAGTGAAAGTGCTCTGTGAATGAGGAATAACAGCAGATTACGGCCTGAATCGGGGCTACAGAAACGGGAACACAGCGGAGCCCAGGGCAAGTCAAGGAGATTTAAAAAAAATTTTTTTTCTTCTCCCGCTGCCCGGGGCCCCCGCGAGCGTGCCGCGCCGCCCGCCCGGCGCCCCCCCCCCCCCCGCATCGTGCGCCGCACCGCCCGCCCAGCGCCGCCCCCGCGAGCGCCTTCCCCGCCGGAGCCGCCGCAGCTGCCATGCAAGCAGCGGGAGTGGATTCTATTTTTACGCCGCTGCCCTTCTCTCCCGTTTCTCTCCACACCGTGGGCCGCGCGCAGACCCCCCAGGGAAGGCGTTCTTACAGACTTGCGTGGGACCTGAGAGGGCGCGTGTCCCAGGGCGCAAAGTTGTGCGATCCAAAAGGAGTTGTGGCTTTGAGGTGCGGGAGTGAAAGGACAAGTGGGGGCGGGGGAAGAAATCAATACAACCTCTGCACCAGCCCGGCTGTGACAGACTGCCAACCAGGAGGCTGGAAAAAGCCCCTCTCTGTGTAGAGGCTCGCTCTGGGAGGGAGGTCTGGGCGCAGACAAATTGCTCTGACAGACTGAAACGGAACAGCACACCCACCCCCAGAAAGCAAGCCAGAAGCTCAGGAGGACAACATTCAAATGCAAAACCCCAAATCGGGGGAAAGGCAATTTATTAAACTCCTGGCACTGACTACAAGTACCAAAAGCCCTACAACTCAATGATACAGTTTTCCACCTCATTTAATTTTGTAAACTTTTTTCTATTTTTACTTTTAAAGATTCCACTTTAAGCTTAAAAATACATTCTCACAGTTTTTCTTCTTTCAGTTTTTAGCCCCTTTCTTATCACAATGTGATACCCAATACAACACCCCATAACATTTTTTATTTTTATTTTGTTTCTTTATTTTA
>PITA01011497.1:0-66450 GCA_004023965.1 Spilogale gracilis | reverse complement strand
TTGGCGATTGTGGCCATTGCTGCGATGAACATTGGGGTGCATATGGCCCTTCTTTTCACTATATCCGTATCTTTGGGGTAAATGCCCAGTAGTGCAATTGCAGGGTCATAGGGTAGCTCTATATTTAATTTTTTAAGGAATCTCCACGCTGTTTTCCAAAGCGGCTGCACCAGTTTACATTCCCACCAACAGTGTAAGAGGGTTCCCCTTTCTCCGCAGCCTCTCCAACACTTGTTGTTTTCTGTCTTGTTAATTTTGGCCATTCTGACTGGTGTAAGGTGGTATCTTAGAGTGGTTTTGATTTGAATTTCAAGGAAATTTCTGTTGTCTTAAGCCACTTTGTTTATGGGACTTAGTTACAGGGAGCCCTGCCAAGCCAGTATAGTCACTGACTCAGCAGCATTCCTGAATCTGTTTTTGACAGTTCTGGAGACAAAATGCTGGGGTTCACAAGACATTCCCCTTCTTATTAACTGTGCAACCTGGACCAAGTTGTGTAAGCTCTCTATGCCTCAGTTTAATGACCTGTAAAATGAGAATCAAAAAGCACCTGCTGCACAGAGTTGTTGTAAGGATTGAGTTAATACATCTGAAGTGCTTACCACAGTACTTGTTCCATAGTAAGCGGCTAATAAATATTAGCTAATATTTGTGTAATACTTCCCAGTGCCCTGTGGCATTTCCCTAATAGTGAGCCAGGGCCTCTGGACCACATGAAGTATGATTTCACTCTTTAGAGGTTCATGCTTTATCTCACCACTAGATAGAAAGCTCTTTGTAAGAGGTGCTGTTGGTGCCTCACCCATGTTCTCTTGGTCTATGTTGAGGCCACCTGTAGACAGCTCAGCACATGCTGTGGGGTTCCATGTCTCTCTGCCCAAGTGTGTTCTCTGGCCACAGAATATGCCCAGAACTCTTGGGGTAGGCTAGCTGGGTTTAGGGTTGGCCAGGGGGAACAAACCTCTAAACACTGAGGGAAGGGATTTGACAGATAATCAAGCTGGCTCTTTTGCTTCTCAGTAGGACAGATAGAAAGAGATATATTTCCAGTGGGTCCCCAACATAACTGAGTTTCAGTTGCCCACAGCAGAGACCTTCTAGATCAGGGGTCCTCAAACCATGGTTCATAGCCCCAATTCAACTGACACTTGTTTTTATAAATAAAGTTTTATTGTAATGCATGCATGCCTTTTTATTTGTATGTTGTCTGTGACTGCCTATGAGCTACAAGAACAGGGCTGAGTAGTTGCAGCAGAAACTATATGACCCACAAAGCCTAAAATACTATCTCGTCCTTTAAAGAAGTTTGCTGACCCCTGCTAAGCTGAAATACATTTCATTGGTTTCCTTTCCTTCCCTGGCTTACTTCCCCACTACTTGGCATTACTTACTGGGCTCACTTCCCAAGTAAGCTGTACCCAAATCCTTGTGTTGTGGTTGGCCTTATATGTGGTTTGGAAGAATCCAAACTCAGGCACTCTGTTAGAATAACTTCCTCATCTCAATGCTCAACTCAGTACCTGGTACAGAGTTAGATCTCAAAAATTTGTTATATAAATAAATGAATGGAAAGTAGAAAGAGGCTGCTAGGTCACCAAAAAGAAGCCTATAAAAGGGGACAACATCTCTAAGAGGGAACCCATGACCAGGTAGAAGACTGGACAGAGGTTTGATACATGCCATGTGCCTATTCCCTGCTCAATTACTGCCCTTGGTTTCTGAAACCCCAAGATTTCTGCAACATAAATAAACTAGACACTTGCAGGCACATTCCCTAAGAGGATAAATAAATATTCCTTCCAAGATTAGGCATGTGGTACACAGTCCCTATGTCTGAGCCTTAGGACAGGTGCTTTGGTAAATTCATTACCTAAGCAAATGAAGATGGCTGGAAGGAAAGGGGTTGGCAGGTACAGAAGAAGAAAAGGCCAAAGCCAGGAGACATCACATGCTCCTCACTCACTATGCCTGGCACTGATATCAGTTCTCTCTAGTACATAAATATACCTTTGAACATTTGCCAGAAGGAATGTCATATGATATGGATAGGATCTGAAGGCAGATACTCTCTTTCCATCATACTTGAGTCCCTTCAAATATTTCCCAAGTGTCTTCCATGTGTCACTCACTCTACTCGGTACCTTCTCATACTTGGTTAATATTAAGGCTTTGCTTCAGTTTGATATAGAGGGATCTTGCCTCCCAAGTTTTGTAAATGGTGTATCACCTCAGATTTGAATGGTGGAGAGTCACCTCCGTGCCGCGAACTGTGTAAGACACCCTGGTGCCATCAGGACAAACTCGCAGACTTCCTACAGCTGTAGCGGAAGTCACAACTGACCTTGGGCCCCAGATGCTGCACCTGAAGCCCACTTCATTGACGCCAAAGCCATGTTCCCTCACAGGCTGCCTTTCTACTATGCCCAAACACTGTCCCCTCCTGGGTATGTGGGCTCTGGGACTCCTTTCCCAACCAGCGTAGGTGCAGGACTTCCCAGCAACTTGGTCAACCCTCCCTCAGACCAAACAGTGGTCTGGGATGCTTCTATACAACCTCCTCTCCCTCTCACCTTTTTATCTGAGGCTCTCCCAGCCTTCCCAAACTTGCTCACTATTTCCTTTCACGCGGGAATTTCTCCCAATAAAATCTTTGCATGTTTAATCTTGTCCTAGCGTCTGCATCCAGAAGGACCTGAACCAAGTGAGTTGGCTCATTTGGTCTCGTGATTTCTATCTCTAGTTTTTATAAAGTTCTGAGGAATTAACTAGCTCACAGTCAAGTGGTTGATGAGGAAAGGCTTACTGCTTCAACTAAGTCTCTCCCATCTCCAACATGTCACTGTCTGCACTGTTCACCCTTCAGAATGGACTGTCTCCTTCCTCCCCAGAAACCTTCATGGAGATTAGCAGAAGGCATCAGGCACTTCCTGAATCACTTATGATAAATAGAGAGACTAAGAAGAAAATACATTGTGCTTTGAAATAATGGACAATGAGGATCAAAAGACAAGCTGAGGGTTTGATGGTGTATTAGGCAGGATTCTGTGAAGGAGCTTAGGAAGCCCCCAACAGACCCACTCATGCAGATGATGCACTGATTGAGATGTTCAAAACTGTTTCTATATAATGAGAAACTGTAAAGAAATATTTGTACAGCTGATGGAAAAGAAAACCTTAAAACACTATTTTTAAAAAGCAAGGGAGGGAAAATAAACCAATGAGATTCAGATCGGTGCCTCTGGTGAGGGATTTAGGATTTTTGTGATCCTGGTAATCTTGTTCTAAACTTCATAAACCAGCAAAGTAATAGGTGAGTGGCAATGTTGGATGACAAAATACAGAAAGTCTCTATGGAGCTGGTAAACAGTCACTACTCCAAATGATTTCTCTGACCCCCTCCTTCCCTGGCTCATCCCCTAAGGCTCCTGAAATCAACAATGGAAGGGTTAATGCATGGCAAAACTATAGCCTTTAGGAAACTCTCCAGCTCCTTGACCAGAACCTACTCTGATTTGTCTAGCATCATTATAAACAGGAATGTGTCTCTTGGGTCCTCTTTTCCAGACAACCTTCCTGACCCCCAAAATGGTGTCAGCTGTCCCTCTTTCTACTCCCCACCATAATTCTTCTGCTTATTTCCATAATGGTCTATGATACCCTGTATTGCCTACACACTAAGAGTACACACACTTACACATATGCACATACCAGGAATTACGTGATTAACTACATAATTAATTACAGGGATTACAGGTTCACTTGCAACATGTTTGGGACATAGTAGGAGCTCCACGAAACCTGGTTGAATGACTGAATACATAGATGGAAGGATGTCCTGATGTATCATTGGAGATGTTAATTTTTTTGTTGTTTTTATCTTGGCCAGTACAAGAAAGGCATTTTCTGAAGTGGTCATAATACATCTAAATGTGTCTTTCACCTAGCTAAATATAAAACTCTATCCAATACACCCCATTTCTGGCTGTGTTCATACTAGTTTTGTATCTTACAGTCAATGGTTTAACCTGTCCAACCTCATAGAAACCATGGTATAAAACTAGACTTTACAAGGCAGCTCATGCCCATGGCCAACAACAAAGCCCACAGCATAGCCACAAAATACAGGCCACAGCTAAAATGCCACTCCAATAGTTTGGTATGAGAAGCAGCATTTGGTGAGTAATCACCATATACCAGAAACTTTTCATTTGTCAACATCACCTTATCCTCATAAGAACACTAGGAGACAGTGCTATCGCTGTTTCATAAGTGAGTAAAATGGGAGCTTAATAAATCTTACCCAAGGATACACAATTAAAGAAGCATAACCAGCAGGGGTGCCTTTGTGGCTCAGTTGGTTAAGTATCTGGCCCTTGATTTTGGCTCAGGTCATGATCTCCAGTTCATAGGATTGAGCCCTGCATTGGGCCCCATGCTCAGCAGGAAGTCTTCTTGAGATTCTGTCTCTCCCTCTGCTCCTCCCCCTCCTCTCTCTCTCTCTCTCTCTCTCTCTCTCTCTCTCTCTCTCTCTCTCTCACCAAAATAAATAAATAAAATCTTAGGCAACAGCAGCATGACCAGGATTCCAATCCAGGACTGCCTAACTCAAAGGGAATGGCTTTCCACAATACCAGGTCTTCTGACATGAGCTCATGGTCTGTTCTGACAAGTAGGTAACCAGGGAGCTCAGGGTCTCCTAAATATTCCCTGAGGTGTTTAGAGTCGCTGCTGTGGGTCTGCAGAAAGAATAGAAGAGGACAGGATGATTGTAGGAAAAGCCACCCAAACACACTGGGCTGGAGTCTTGCTGCTCACATGTGCTTGATGTCCAGTGCCAAGAAATACCCCAACACCTTTTGTGTACAGCCCAGAGGCATGTAGAGTTCGGTGATATAAGACTGTACACTCCTTGAAGACTGGGACCATGCCTTGCTCATACTTCTACAATAAGCACCAGGCTCAATAATTTTTAAGCCAGTCCTTTCAAACATAACAAGATTTTTTTTTTAGTATTAAGGAATTTGGAGAAGGGAAAAAAAAACTATGAAAATTGGAGAGAGTCCAAAGTGAATATGAAGAGATTTATTTGAGAGAAAAATTAAAGGAGCCAAAATGCATGCATGACTTGCCTAGTAGACAAAATATAATGAGCATAAGAGCCTACTAATATCTGAAAGGTACAAACAAGAATAGAAAGTACCATTTCATATTTTCTATTTAAGTACCATTAACATAGTGTTATATTAGTTTTAGGTGTATAATCATATGGTTTTTAATATTGTGTACAGTTGGAAGCAACCAGGGAAAATGGTCTGGGGGAGGAAAGGGGCATGACAGCAGGATCCAGGAACAGAGAAGTGATTTGTGATGGTGAATTTAGAATCCCAAGCCACCAGATTTAATTCTCAACATGATATTGGCAAGCCACTGTACTCATTCATTCATTCATCTACCTAGAATTCATTGAGCAGCTGCTATGTACCAGGAGTTCTCAGACAATGGCCTGGCCACCTGCTCAGTGAAGCTCACCACCTTCCAGAGAAATGTCACATCAAGTAGAAGTGGAGAGTTTCACCATGCAAGCTGTAGGAGCACATACAGGGGTTTACAAGACAGGGATGTCTCCGTGGTAAAAAGATGGTTAAATCAAGACTATAACAATGAGGAGATATTTGTCAGTGTAGACAGAGGTAGAGAGGGTCCCAGGAAGAAGGAATTGTGTGCGAGAAGGTGCTACAGACATAATATGTGCATCCTCCCAAAATTCATATACTGAAGCCCTAATTCCCAACCTGGTAGTATTTGGAGGTGGGCCTTTGGGAGGTAACTAGGGCTAGATGACCCTATTCATGAGTGTAGGACCTCCAGGATGGGGTCAGTGTCCTCTTTGTCTCCTTACCATGTGAGGACACAGCCAGAAGGTGGTCATCTAAAATCCAGGGAGGGGGTTAGGACCAGTATCCAATCCTGCTGACACCCTGATCTTAAGCTTCTAGCCTCCAGAACTGAGAGAAGATACACTTCTGTTGTTAAGTCATCCAGTCAGTCCATGGTATTTTGTTGTAGCAAGCTGACTGAGACAGAAAGGAAGGAGGTGAGAGAGCAAGTTGCTGAACGAAAATTGAAAGAAGTTTATCATGGGGGTGGGGGGGTCAGCAGAGAAGGGGCTGGTGCAGTGGGATTCAAGAGGGTCAGACAAGGACCAGGACTGGCCTTTTATGCCATGCATCTTAAGACAAAAGGGAGATGCTAATGAACCAGAGAATTGTAGGATCAGATTTATGTCCTAGAAAGTTCTTTGGGGCAGAAGTGTGAGGGAAAGATTGGGTCAGTGCAAATAAAGAACAGACTGGGCACTGCTCACTAGTCCATGAAAAATAATTTAAAAAGCTTCCCTATAACAGTGACATATGAGCTGAGTGTCAAGGAACAAGAAAATTGCAAAAGGAAATCCTGGCAGGCACACAGCCTAGGCAAGGCAAGGATCCATAAGGGATGGAGAGCAGCAGAACAGGAAGAACTGGGGCACCTGGGTGGCGCAGTCTTTAAGTGTCTGCCTTCAGGGCGCCTGGGTGGCTCAGTGGGTTAAAGCCTCTGCCTTTAGCTCAGGTCATGATCTCAGGGTCCTTGGATGGAGCCCCACATCTGGCTCTCTGCTCAGCAGGGAGCCTGGTTCCTCCTCTTTCTCTGCCTGCCTCTCTGCCTACTTGTGATCTCTCTCTCTGTCAGCAAATAAAAAATTTTAAAAATAAAATTTTAAAAAAAAAGTGTCTGCCTTCAGCTCAGGTCATGATCCTGGAGTCCCAAGATCAAGCCCCATAATGGGCTCCCTGCTCAGCAGGAAGCCTGCTTCTCCCTCTCTCACTCCTTCCTCTGCTAGTGTTCCCTCTCTGGCTGCGTTTCTCTCTGTAAAAAAAAAAAAAAAAGAACAACGAGAACTTCTTGTAGCTGCTGAGTGGCACGAGTGAGCAGGAGTACTGGGCCAAGACATGAAACACCTTGTGTGTTAAGCTGGGGGTACAGACTTTCCCCTAGAGGCCGGTAGAGTGGAGCAGTCAAGGGCAGAGATTTGTGATCAGAAATACCAGGGTTCAGGGCACCTGGGTGGCTCAGGTGGTTAAGCATCAATCAGACTCTTGATTTTGGCTTGGTTCATGATCTCACATCGGGCTCTCTGCTCAGCAGGGAGCCTTCCTCCCCCTCTTTCTCTGCCTGCCTCTCTGCCTATTTGTGATCTCTCTGTCAAATAAATAAATAAAATGTTGAAAAAAAAATAAAATCTTAAAAAAAAATGAAAGAAACACCAGGGTTCAAATCTCAGCTGTGCCACAGCCTGTGTACTCATGACCTGTTGACTAATGGCTGTGCCTCAGCTTTCTCACCTATAAAATGGGCACTCTGTATTGAGCAAAAGGTTAGGTGCTCAGAGAGTTGTGTTAAAAACATGATGGAACATGTAAGGGATCTGAAACAGATATATAGCAGGGAACCACATTCTGTGTGTTGTTGGGACATCACATGAGCACACTCTTGCTTTTCTTCTCCAGAGAGTCCTGAGAGGTTAACCTTGGACCTATCCAAAGGGGCTGAATGGTCAAAGCCTCCAAAGACTTGTCATGTTAAAATGTAATTTTTCTTAGAACACAGACTAAGCAATACAAAATCTCTTCAGGGTCTCTTATTCTCAGTGCAATGTCTTCTTGAACTCAAGTTGCCACGAGGTCTCTACCTTGACCTGCTTCTTCATGCCCAGGTACCATCCCATGACCTGACCGACGCATAAGAATGGCAGTAAGGAGACTAGTGGTGATCACGTGTGTCCTTTCAGTAGTAAGTCTCTCTCCTCCTTCTGGGCCTCCTGAAGACAGTGCTCTCACCTGATCCTCCAAGATCCAACCAGGCTGGACAGCTGGGGAAATGTGCCATCTATCCTTGGCCTCCAGCAGGTGTGGGATGAGCCCCAGACCAATTAAGGGGGCTTGTCCCCTGGAGAGCCCCACTTCTCCACTGCATGTCTGCAATGTGAGACCTGATGATTTACTGATTTGCCAGATCAGACCCATGGTGAAAAGGCAACCTCAGAACTCTAACCACTGCGATCAAGCCCATTCCATGGAGCAGGTGTCTGACCCACCCCCCTCTCCCAGGTTACTTTCTCCGTGTCCTGTTTCCTCATCTATAACATGAGAATAACAATGGCATCCCCTTCATGGGGTGTCTGTGAGGGCCACGTGTTTTATGCATAAAGTATGTTATAAATATTTACTACCTCTATAATGATGATGCATTCAGGGCCACAAAAGGTTGAGAAAGCCTAGTTATCCTTCTTTGGAAGAAAGTATGGTTGGTTGCACAGGGGGCCATGTCTTGCCGCATTTCACCGGTGTACACACACTGAAACACCCTGCCTGGGACCTCCACCATGTAAAGCTGAGCTACTGCAAAAGGCCAATGTCTACAAAACAGCCACCCATAGTCAGTTTCCCTGACCTTCTGGGAAACCCAAATATTAGAGCACAAAGAGTGAACCCAGTCTGACCTCCTCATCTTAGAGGAAGGATATCTAAGGCCAGAGAGGGCAATAACATGCCTGAGGTCACACGCCTAACTGGTGACAGAGCCAGGTCTATAATTCAGGACTCGTGTCAATTATCCTCACGCTATACAACCATCTGTAGTGAAGTGATGCACAAAGTTATCAGCATTCCCTAAGGACCTACTATGCACTAGACCCAGGGAAGAGGACTTTACATTCATGATTTCATCACAACCTTACAACACACCTAAAAGTGGATGTCATTATTCTAATTTTTGTGTGAGAAAATGACAACCAAAGTCATACACCCATACAAATGTGCACTGTGGGCAGCAAGTTCTCTTCTAGTGTGTGTGTGTGTGTGTGTGTGTGCGCGCGTGTGTGTGTGTGTGTGTGTGTACTCATTTGCTTATTTGATGCTCATAACACTTTGAGGAGACACAATATAGCTCCCTTTACACATAAGGAAACTGAGGCACAGAACACTAAGTAAGGCACTCAAATCACAGAGCCAGTAAGTGACAGATTTCAATGTGAATCCCGGAAGTTGGTCCCCAGAGACTATCTCACAACTAAAGGGTGACAAAGTTCTTTACCTTGCCCATGTAGAGCCAGGATTCAACCCAAACCCAAGTGACTCTGAGAGCATGGGTCCTCCATCCCTCCATACTCATTCCTGACCCCTCCTGGTGTCAGGCTGTGTCTGAGTTCCAGGGATAGCTAGTGGCATTTCCAGGGCCTTCCCTGAGCCACTGAGCCCAACAGAGTAGCCCTGACAAATCTACAGGGTTGGGGGCCTGCCGAGTCCAGTGGGAACTGCACTACGGATTAAGAGAAGAGAAGACGATTTTGTTCCTGCCTGGCCCCTAGCCGGGATACTGAGATTAGCAGAATAACTGCCAGATGGGTTACTGAATTTCTGTGCATTCCAATTACCAACATCTAAAAGCCCATTTCCCATTCCAAGCCCAGAGCGACTCACAGCCAATGTCATCGTTGCTCTGAGAGTGCTTGCCCGGCAGGTCACTTCAATTTCTGAGCTGGCACATTAACAGGGTGGGCACTTTCTTCTTCCTTTTCTGGCTCTTTATCTTTCTGCTTTCATTGAGCTGAGCTCTGTGAAATGAGTGGCTGCTCCCATCCCTGCCCAAGCCCCAGACACCCTGCATTCCACACAATGGAAAAGGAACAATGGCCTCCTATCAGCAGAGTCCGAAGCATGCTGATAGGACAAGGAAACCTCTGCAGTGGATCCACAGGCCAGCTCCCGCCGCTGGCCAGCTCCCCAGTATGCCAGCTGGGGCTTTTCACTAACGTCAAAGCACAGCAGCTCTTTATAAAGCAAAGCCCTGTCCAGTCTGCAGGCCCCCTTAGACCTCAGAAAGGCTTTCTTCTCCCATGGCTCCAAGCCTGCACCACTGCATTTGGGTCCCTCAGACACTGGACTGTAAGCCTGGAATGAGAGAGGATTCTTCCTCATTTCATTTCAACAAAAACTTACAGCCCATTGACTAGTGCTACATTTGGAGCTCTAGATGAAGAGAAGCCATTTTTGACTTCAAAATACCCACTATCTGGGAAAGGAAGGGTGAGGCAAGGAAGGAAGGAGGAACCTCACAGAAAAAAAAGAGACAGTTTAAGACGGCCTGAAGTTTGTTTGGGTAAAAAGGTAGTGAGAATTATAATCTATTACAAGGGACTGAAAAGTGCAGTGTGGCAGGTAGGAGATGCAAATCCAGTTTTCCACCTGTTTTTATAAATAAAGTTTTATTGGAACATAACCACATCCATTCATTGACATATAGTCCACGGCCATTTTTGCCCTGAAATTGCAAGGCTGAGAAACTGTATGCACCAGAAGCCTAAATTATTTACTGTCTGGCCTTTCATAGAAAAATTCTACCGATCCTCAGTCTTTCTGGGACCTTTCCATATTCAATTCCATGTAATAGTCACAACTCTTATCCTACAGGTATTATCAACTCCACTCTGCAGATAGAGGCATGGAGAAATTAAATAAGCACCCACTCAAGGTCACATAGAAATGAGCTTTAGTAGGTCAAGAAGTATCTAGACTGAACCAAAATGCATTGTTTTACTCCCACACTTGTGGCTGAAACTTATGCTCAGTCTCTAAGTTAGCAGAGGACTGATTAACGGCAAAGAGTTGGAGAAAACATATCAGTGAGGAGGAATGGCTTGGGGGACAGTAGGGTGGCAGGAATGAACACAGCCAATAATCAAGGGGACCTTGAGAAAGCATGTGAGCATTGCAGAGCCAGAAGGAGCCTTCAAGATCCAGCTCATAAAAGTCTATCTTAATCAGCTTGGGCTCCTATACCAAAATACCAGAGACTGAGGTGTTTAAGTAACAGACATTTATTTCTCTCAGTTCTACAGGCTGGAAGGCGCTGGCAGAGTCGGCTCCTCATGAGAGTTTGTTTCCTGCCTTCTCACTGTGTCTTCTGACAATACAGAGAGAGAGAGAGAGAGATAGCTCTAGTTTCTTTGTCTCTGTTCCTTTTCTCCTAAGGAAGTTCATTTCATCATGGTGGCCCCTACCCTCTTGACTTCATCTAAACCCAATTACTTTCAAAGTCCCACTCACAAAGTTCAGCACATTCTGGGTTATAGCTTCCACATGTGAATTTGGGTAGATGTTAGAGGGCACAAACATTTAGTCCATAATGCCCTGTCATACTAGCAAGGGGACTAGAGAACAGAGAAGCAAAACAGTACACCCAAGGTCACACAGGGGAAAAAAAAAAAAACACAAAAAAAAAACACTGTAAACCAAACACTCTCAGAGCTTTGCAGAATTTGGGTCCTTTCTGGGCCAAAAATGACTCCCTATCAGAAACCTTGTGTTTACTCTGGGCTGATGACGGTCCCAGGGAACACTGGAGCCACATGTTCCCCATGTTATTTATAGTCATAATCAAATCGATTGCAGAGTTGGTGTTTGCTTTAACTGCACACCCTCATGTGACTGTAATTTCTGTTTGACCAGGCACAGAGAAAGGACACAGGACTGGAAACCAGCTGACCTGGCATCCTGTTGGTCACTGGCTTCATGTGTGACCAGGGACTAATCACTTAAACACTCCAACCCTGGTCTCCTACCATGTAAAACACAGGAGTTGGGTCTGGGATAGACAACACTTCCCCTTGAGCTCAAATTATTCATATTAAATAAGACTCATTAACACGGAAATCATTAAGGAACCCAAAGACAACAAACCAGGTGCTTGGCTAGCCTTGGTTAGTTACAACTGAACTCATCAAATCATCAGGAGTGTTTGATTTGAATTTGTGAGACATAAAATAGCCATAGCTAGAATTCAGACATTCATTCCACAGAAAGTATTTGGGAGTTTAATTTTTATTGAGATTTGTCCTGCCTGCTAGGATATAGCTCTGAAAAACCAGGAGTTACCAGGTGATGTGAGGAAGTATGAGAAACACCGCACACAGGAAACATCTGAGAATACCTGGGCCTCATGGCTCCAGGGCCAGAGAACCCAGTTCAAACCCTGCCTACACCTGATCCCACACAATAAACAAGTTACTTAACTTACCTGAGGCAGAGTCCTCATCTGTAAAGAAGAGATAAAAACGGTATCTGTCATCAGGGTTGTTGAGGAAGATCAACCGAATAAATTCTTGTAAAATTCTTCAAGCTCCGTCTGCCTAGATGAAGTCCCTGTGAACATCAGCTATGATGAAGTTGATGGAGATGCACCAGAAGATGAAGGAGAAAAAAAAAGAAAAGGCACCTACATGATGCAGCCAGGGTGGGGGGTGGTAAGCAGGAAGACTCCCCAAGAAAAACATCCTTAAAACTGAAGCCTGAAAGATGAGCAAGAGTCAGAGTTGGGAGTTGGAATGGGGATAAAAAGTCTTCTCTGCAGTGGGAATGGGTGTGCAAAGGCCCTGAGACAGGACAAATGGGGGTTCCAGGGAAACAAGAAGAGCACTGATAGCTATAGGTTGATGAGGCCAAGTCTGATCATGAAAGCTTTATGGCCACCCTCTACCACTCCCACTCTGGAACTAGAGATGTATAACCCATCACCCAATTTATCTGTTTAGCCATGTGAAAAGCTCTAGGGGATTTCCACCCCTGCCTTTAGGGCCATGCCAGCACAGGGGGTTGGGAGTCAAGTTGGAATTTGGTCAGGCAGGACATTTGCCAGAAGCTGCAAGGAAGAGCAGGGTGAGTGCTGGCTGCATGCAGTGAGGCTCAGCCTGGGAAGCCGAGGGCCCACTGCAAAACTGCAGAGCCAGAGGTGTTAGAGCGGAAAACAAAGGCCAGAGAGCATGCAACTAGATTTGGAAGAGAGAAGGGAGAGAAATCGGGGGGCAGGGGGAAGCAATAGGATTCAAGACAAATGCCCAAAGACAGCCAAAACTCCAGCAGCCTGGGGTATAGGGCTGCTCACAAGGTCTACAGGGGACCAGGCTGGCTGGACTGTCACGGCTCTGGATGGACACCAGGTACACTCACACACAAACTGGTTGAGAAAGGAGGAGTAGCTCAGGTGAGGCTAGCAGAGGGAAGATCTCTGTTTAGACTCATGACTGTGCTCAAACATTGCCTTACCTCACCCGAGGTTAAGGTGAAAGGCATTCTGTGGGATCATTTCTCCATCATCATCAGTGGATCTAGGAGACAGGTGTTAGGAGAAATGCAGCTCTCAACAGTCTCTGTTGTAAAGAAAGAGGGTCTACAATCACCATTGACTGTACTTCCATCTCATTTACACGTAAGTGGAATAAGAATAGAGCTTTAAAACGATATTTTCTGAGGGTTATGTGAATTAATGCAGGAGAAGTACTTAAAACAGTGCTTGAAACAGAGTAAGTACTCTACTTAATTTGGTTTCACTATAATAAATTAAGAAACCATATCATAGCCTACATTCTAGGCCCTGTGGCAGCTGCTCAGAATACAAATAGGCTGTGGTCCCTGACCTCAAAGAGCTTACAATCTAAAAAGATATCCAGACAAGTGAGTGGAAGACTAAAGGACAGCATTATAGAGTCTACGGCAGGGAGCAGCCGACAATGGAAGCCCTATTGAGACTGAGGACAGTAAATGCAGAATAATGACATACCTGATCGCTCACACTTCTAAACAGGACCCAAGGAGGCAAGAGGAATAAGCTACAACAAAAACGAGATATGTGAAAGTAAAGTGGTGACAGTGCCCTGAAAATGTGCAGAGCTCCCCTATTGCCAACTCATCGGCCACCTATTTGAGAAGACAATGCTTTCTATTAGGAAGGAGAAAAGGATCCTGAGACGCAGCACTCTTGTGGCTCAAAATAAATATGTATTTCAAACACTTATCAACAAGTTGTGACCAAGTCTCCTTTCCTTCCTGATATTCAGGCTTCTGGGTTTTTCTTGCTCCAAATCAATTTATAGATGCAATTAAGATGAATATGAGGATCAATGGATTTGTCCTATGTAAAAAAGAAAGCATCAGCGAGTTTCAAATACATTCAGGGCTTTTATTTCTACTTGAAGTTCCATGTTTTGGAAATTAAATGTATTTTTTCCCCCTAAGATTTTATTTATTTGACAGAGAGAAACATAGCCAGAGAGGGAACACGAGCAGGGGGAGTGAGAGAGGGAGAAGCAGGCTTCCCGCCGAGCAGGGAGCCCGATGTGGGACTTGATCCCGGGTCTCCAGGATCATGACCTGAGCCGAAGGCAGTTGCTTAACCAACTGAGCCACCCAGGTGCCCCTGGAAATTAAATGTATTAAGGATTAGGTCAACTATAATTCTTAGTAGCTCCAACATCAAAACATTTAAAGCAAGAAAAAAAGTCTCCACATATCAAGTAAAATGAGAATGGGAGGAGTTACCAGAATATTCCAGGCTTCCAAGTACTGTTTTTGTTTTTGTTGTTGTTGTTGTTGTTGTTGTTTCATTTTCTGTCAGTTTTTGGTAACTGTGACAATTTGATACAAATTGCATCTTTACGGATCCACTTTCCATCTGTTCCCAGGAAGGCGTTTGAGTATAAATGTATATATTTTCATCTGACTAGAATACATCCAAGTAGTGCTAGGTCAAACTGTTGTTTTTTAAAATATAAATCTGATTTTAAAACTATACATGTTTTGGGGCGCCTGGGTGGCTCAGGTGGTTAAGCAACTGCTTTCGGCTCAGGTCATGATCCCGGAGACCCAGAATCAAGCCCTGCATTGGCCTCCCTGCTCGGCGGGAAGCCTGCTTCTCCCTCTCCCACTCCCCCTGCTTGTGTTCCCTCTCTGGCTGTGTTTCTCTCTGTCAAATAAAAAAATTAAATCTTAAAAAAAAAAAATACATGTTTTTTGAGGGAAATTTGCAAGTATAGAAAAACTTAAAGAAAAATGAACATAACATAAAAATCCAAGTACTTGTAGTAATCACCATTAACTTTGAAGTATTTCCTTCCTGATGCCTTGTTTTGATGCATATTTTGTCATTTGTCTATTATTTTTTTAAATAGGAAGAACTGTGCCATTTATCCACATTTGTGTCCAACAGTTTCACTTACAGTAATGCTGTAAGCATTTTTGAGGATGTTATTATACATTGTTCCCATATGTCTGATGACTACACTACATTTTCTTAGGAAGTCAATTCAGCTTTCTTTTTCTTTTTTTCCCTGAGCCACACAGAAATGGGAAAGGTAAGAAAAACGTGCTTTGGGTTTTACTCAGAAGGACTGGATTCTGGGATGAGAACCCCTTGAAGCCTTAAAAATCTTGACTGGTGTCCAGCTAGGGCATTGGCTGGACCTGAAAAAGAAACAGGACCAGCCCAGGCACCGGTCACATGGGAGGAGGCACAAAGGAAAGCCCTCAGATCAACAGTTCCTGGGAGCCAGCTGATGTCAGATCCTCTGAGAACACCTCCTGCTGCTCCACCTCCCCCAGCCTGAGAAGTAAGACTGCTGTTTCCTCTACAGCCACTGGATGAACATGTCCGACAGCACTCCAACCTCACCAGCCCCACTGCGCCGAAAATAAAAAGGACCCTACTTCTAAAATCCAGCAAAGGCTTTCTATTAATTGACTGAGATCAGAGTTGGCAAACATTTCTCTAAAAGAACAGAGAGTTAATATTTGGGACTTTTCAGGCTACCTCCAGTCCCTATCACATACGCTTCTTTGTTTTTTTATTGGTTTGTTTTCATTTTTTGAGGATGTCAGACCACTACCTCTAGCAATACTCCCCAGAAGCCAAACCAGAACCACTATAACAATCAACCCCAAATGGCCAGGATTTGATTAATAGCTAACAGCTTACCTAATTTTTGTACTCATTTCTAACTTAGAACCAACCAGAAAAACCCAAATATAAGCTCTGACCAATCACACAGGATGTTTCACTTCTAGTCATCCACTCTACAGTTCGCCCATGCAACAGTCTCCAATGAGGACATACCTGAAGACTTCTCTGCTTTCTACTCTAAAGCTTTTCCATTTTGCCTGCCTTTGAGTCCGCCACCCAGTTGAGGGTGGCTGATTCCCTTTCTATAACAAGCTCTGAATTAACAGTCTTTGTTTTTCTCATTTTGTTAATCTTCATTTATTTCAACAAGGTTATATCCCCTCTCTTTATTTGGCATATTTGTATGGTAAAACATCACCAACTTTAATGCCCCTAATTCATGATTACAAAGAATTTAAAGGTAGACAGTAATGCAGAAGCTCTTTAACTTGAGACACCAAAGTTACAAAAAGGAAAGTAAGCCACAGAGGTTTTTAACCCACTGTTCCCTCAATGACATTATTCTGTCTGCCCGAAGGTGGGGTCATTTCACACAAGGCTGAGCTGAAGGGCCCTCTGTGAAATAGAACACAGAACCCAGTGATTGCCTGAGCAATGTTTGCTTTGTTAAGTACTTACTACGTGCCTATTTCTATGGTAGATATTAAGCGACATATACAGTATGATCAAGAAACCTGAAAACTGGGATGCCTGGGTGGCTCAGTCGGTAAGCATTGGTCTTTCCCAGGATCCTGAAACTGAGCCCTGTATCAGGCTTCTTACTCAGTAGGGAGCCTGCTTTTCCCTCTCCCTCTGCCTCATGCTACCCCTGCTTGTGCTTTCCCTCTCACTCTCTGTCAAATAAATTATATATATATATATATATATATATATATATATATATATATATATATATAAAAGAAGGGGTGCCTGGGTTGCTCAGTCATTAAGTGTCTGCCTTCGGCTCACATCATGATTCCAGAGTCCCAGGATCAAGCCCCGCATTGGGCTCCCTGCTCGCCGGGAAACCTGCTTCTCCCTATCTCACTCTCCGTGCTTGTGTTCCCTCTCTAGCTGTGTTTCTTTCTGCCAAATAAATAAATAAAATCCTAAAAAAAAAAAAAAAAAAAAACTTGAGAATTAACTGACGAGGCTCATACACAAAGAATTAGGGAATTACAATGCACAAAAAATGAGGAAATTATATATAATGCCATTTCTAAAGTATATTCCAAAGAATGTTAGTAACTACTAGATGAAAAAAGGAACTTATAGCAAAAGGATTTAGAGATTATAATTCCAGTGACTTACTTTGTGGGTATTAACAACCTGATTCTAAAGTTTACAGGCTCCCTGCTCGGCGGGAAGCCTTCTTCTCCCTTTCTTACTCCCCCTGCTTGTGTTCCCTCTCTGGATGTATTTCTCTTTGTCAAATAAATAAATAAAATCTTTTAAAAAATAAAAAAAATAAAGTTTATATGGAGAGGGAAAAGACTCAGAATAGTTGGTACAGTATTGTGGCAGAAGAATAAAGTCAAAGGACTGATATTACTCAACTTCAGAAGTAATATAAAACTATAGCAATCAAGACAGCATGATATTGGTGAAAGTATAGATAAATAGATCAATGGGACAGAACTGAGAGCCCAGAAATATGCCCTCATAAATATAGTCAACAGATCTTTGACAAAAGAGTAAATTCAACGCAGTGGAGCAGAGACAGACTTTTCAACAATGGGACTAGAGCAACAGGGCATCCACATGAAGAAATAAATTTAAACACAGATCTTACACCTTTCACAAAAAAAGAAAAATAAGTCCAAGTGGATCGTAGATCTAAGTGTAAAACACAAAACTATAAAACTCCTAGAAGATAATGTAGGAGAAAATCTATATAACCTTGGGTGTGGTGATGTCTTTCTAGATACAACACCAAAGGCACAGTCTATGAAAGAAATCATTGATAATCTGGACCTCATTATAATTGAAAAATTCTGCTCTGGGAAAGATAGAGTTAAGAGAATAAGAAAACAAGCCACAGACTTAGAGAACATACTTGGAAAAGACACATCTGATAAAGGACTGCTATCCAAATATACCAAGAACCCTTGAAACTCAAAAAAAAAAAAAAAATTGAAAGTTGGCCTAAGACTTTAGACACCTCATTAAAAAAGATATACAGATGGCAAATAAGCATATGAAAAAAAAGCTTCACATCATATGTCATCAGAGAAATGAAAATTAAAGCAACAATGAGATATTTAAACAACCAAAATCCGAAACACTGACCTCACCAAATGCTAGCGAGGCTATGAAACAACAGAAACCCCCGTTCATTGCTGATGGAAATCCAAGATGGAACAGTAACTTCGGAAGAGTGTGGCAGTTATAAAACCAAGCATACTCTTACCACAGAATCCACAATCACACTTCTTGGTCTTTACCCAAAAGAGTCAAAAACTTATGTCCACACAGACACCTGCACACAGATGTTTATAGCAGCTTTATACATAATTACCAAGATGTGGAAGCAACCAAGATGCCCTTCAGTAGGTAAATGGATAATAAACTATGGTACATCCAGATAGTGGAATGTTAGCACTAAAAAGAAATAAATTATTAAGACATGAAAAGACATGAAGGAGACTTAAATGCATATTACTAAGGAAAAGAAGCCCATTTGAACACCTGAAATACTGTATGATTTCAACTATATGACATTCTGAAAAAGGCGAAGTATGGAAACAAGAAAAAAAATCACTGGTTTCCAGTGATTGTGGGGGGTTGGGGAGAGGGAGGAATAAGAGGAGCACAGAGGATTTTTAGGATAATGAAAATACTATCATATAACACTACAATGTGGATGAGTATCATTATACATATATTCCAAGCCCACAGAATACACACACAAAGAGTGGATTCAAAGGGGATGTGAACAAGGAGGTGAGGTATGTATATATGGCAGCAAGGGGAAGATGAGAAATTTCTGTGTCTCCCTCTTAATTTTGCTGTGAACATAAAACTGTTCCAAAGGAGAAAAATAAAGTCTTAAAAATATTTTAGTTAGTTGTTTTTAAAAAAAAAAAAACATTGAGAAGATGCTGTGTGTGAAACCCAATTTAACAAAGTTTTTACTATAAAACTCTCAGAGCATTTAATTTTCAAAAAGGAAGGAATTTTAAGTGCATTTCCAAAGCACAACTGATCCTAGAACTCATTCAGAGCAGAGCATTTTGACTCTAAGATATAAGGAACAAACACATTTTGGGAATTGTGATTGTAGAGATTGTCTAAGATGTTTATGACATCTAAAAGATTGAAGTCTCACTGAAAGGGAAGTAACTTATGCAAAACAAAAAAACAAAAACAAAAGCAACTCCTTGTTACCCCTTCCTTGGTAACATGTAAGAGTTTAGTAAGGGCTTACCACATTCCAGACATTGTGCTGTTATTTGCATATACTATCTCATTTAATTGTTACAGTATCTCCATGAGTTGGCTACTATTATGTTTCACAGATGAGAAAAGAGGGGAACTAAGAAGCTAAGTAACTTGCCCATGGGTTGCCTACCCCAGGAAGAGATCACTAATTATCCTGTCGTCCCTGCACTTAGCTTCAAGGGGTGCTGCTCCTTTCTTGCTGTGACCCAGGGAAAAGTAGAGACCCCATTCTCCTCCATTTGTACATTTGAGAAAGGACTCAAATGTTCCTCTGAAAAGACTTTACCAAAGGAAAGCTAGCATCAGCAAGATACAGATTCTAAATACTCTGGCTTGTTTAAAAACAGCAAAGAGTATGGTTTTGGGGTCAGAATCACAATTCAAATCCCAGTAGCCTTACATACAAAGTGTGCAATCTTGGGAAACTCATTTAATTCTTCTAGGCCTCAAGGTTCTTATCTGTAAAATAAGAATAACTATATCACCTACTGATCTTTTGGAGTTACTATGAAAGTTGATAAGACCACTCATTGACCAGAATGCCTGGACATACAGGGCATGTTCAATCAGTGTGAGCCACCATCACTATTAGCATTCACCTGCCCCAGGTGACAGAGCCTGTCTTTAACTCCCATTACTTGGGAGTGACCTCCTAGGTAGCTGGATGCCTCAAGTGCAATCATGAATGAAAACCAAGAGTAAACCCATAGTCCATGCAAGCCACCCACCCCTTTCTTAGTTCCTGACCAAGGATCCAACCTAGGTGGTTGACACTGGGAATACCAAAATGTTCTCTACCATCCGGGTATGTTTAACCTTGACTATATAGCCCACACATATCAAGATGCTTCATAGTGGCCACACTGAAAGAAGAAATACACACACTCAGTTCAAGGGAGGGAAGTGGTTGGTTTCTTCATTAAGCTAAAAAAATAAATAGATAAATAACGTTTTTTTCATTATGGTAAGTAGAACTAGCAGTTAGTAGCATTTTTTTTTTTAATGAATGTACCATATAATAAAGTACTACAATTTCTCTCTGGAATACTAAAATTTTTATCTGCTACCTGGCAATGGTAGAAGAGCAAATGTAGAAGTTCCATCTGGTAATGTCATGTTCCTAGTGTCTTTCTGGCATGTTCTAGCCATGAAAGTCCTGTTTGTGGTTCTTTTACATCATAACCAAAAGGAAAGTGGGCCAAGAACGATGTTTCATCTCAGTTACATCCACGGAGTACGCCCAACTGGCCAGTTTGTTTGTTTGTTTGTTTGTTTTAAGATTTTATTTGTTTGTTTGTTTGTTTGAATAAGAGAAAGAGAGAGAGCACATGAGCAAGAGGATAGCAGAAAGAGAAGGACAAGCATACTCCATGCTGAGCATGTAGCGCAGTGCAGGGCTTGCTCCCAGACCCAGAGGTCATGACCTGAGAATTGGACACTTAACCCACTGACCCACCCAGGCGCCATTACCCCACTGGCCAGTTTTGAGAGATGTCCTAATACATACCCAAAAAACTAAAATTTTCAAGATATTACTGAGGTCCTTGAATTCTAGCTCATTTAGTTCTCTTGAGAGACTTTCAAAGTAGGTTAACATCTCACTTTACGGCACCAAGTTCAGTCCTATGGTGGCAGTGTGTTTATGGAAGGCCAAAACACTAGTAAAATAATGTTCATCTTTTTAATGACTGCTAACATTTCTTTGTGCCTAGTATTTGCTAGGCAAGGTTTTTCATTTACACAATAAATATTTATTGAATAGCAATTATGCATTAGACAGCAAATCAGAACAAATGTTCTATTCTCAGGGAACTCACATTCCAGTTAGGGAGATTGACAACAAATAAAAAAATTCAATTGTAAGGTTTGAGATGATAAAACTTAGAGAAGAATAAGGCATGTGAGGGGAGTAATGAGTGGTGAGTGCAGGGGTGAGGAGGGTGCAATCAGGCATGTGAGGGGAATGATGAGTGGTGAGTGCAGGGGTGAGGAGGGTGCAATCAGGCATGTGAGGGGAATGATGAGTGGTGAGTGCAGGGGTGAGGAGGGTGCAATCAGGCATGTGAGGGGAGTAATGAGTGGTGAGTGCAGGGGTGAGGAGGGTGCAATCTGAAATAATGATCAGGAAAATCTGCACTGAGAGGTGGATACTTGAACAAAGATTTGGTGGAGAAAGTAAAGACTTTTTTTAAGATTTTATTTATTTATTTGAGAGAGAGAAAGAGCTCAGTAGCAGTGAGAGGGGTGGAAGGACAAGCAGACTCCTCGCTGAGCCTGGAGTCCACATGGGGCTTAATCCCAGGACCCTGGGACCATGACTTGAGCCAAAGTCAGACACTAAATTTATTCATTTTTAAAATAGGATAAGTAATATACGTTTCTCAAAGCTATATATCTCAAAGCTGGAGTTCACTGAATTCTTACCATATCCTAGCCACCCAGTGCCCCAAGATATTTATCATATAGCCATCATCACATTTAATCCCTTCTACTGGATGTCATGATTATCTCCATTACATAGAGGAAGGAAGTGAAGCAGAGAAATTGGAGAAGGCAACCTGCTTTATTCAGGCCACTGAGTTAGATGTTACACTCATCCAAAACACCCTCACAGAAACATCAAAAACAATATTGGACCAAATACCTGGGTACTGTATGGTCCAATCAAAATGACACATAAAATTAGCCATCCTAATTGTAAAATCTCACTGTACAGTGGTTAAAAGCAGAGCTATGGTATAGAATGGGATAGTATGTTATGGTCTGACCAGAAAGACCAGCAAACGAACCTGACTCCATTCCCTCCTAGGTTGGGGGACTGAGGCATGTGGCCATACACTCTGCCCTCCGGCGTCTTCCTCTGTAAAGGGAGAATGGTCACGCCTGCCCCTCAGGCATATCAGAAGAAGTAGGAGAGCTCATGTGTAAAATGCCTAACACGTTTTCTGGACTAGAGAAATCAACTTGTGTTTGTTGAATGCACTGCCACCCAGGAAAAAGGCATCATGCTAGACATCCTCCACATGCTGGCTTAGGGTATATCACCTTCTTCAGGGCTCCTGGTTGGACATGCAATTATTCTCAACCAGAAATCAGCCCGATTTCTGGGGCTCCAAGCTGAAGGGAGTTTTTTTTTCAGGTTATTCTTCACTCTTTGGGGGCCAGGAAATATTGCAGCTCCAAGACAGGAAACATCCTGCCTGATGGGTGAGGCAGGAGAAAGAACCTGGTTCTCTGTTTAGGATGGACGCATTCAAGGACTTAGGAAACCACAGGCCTGAGAAATGGTGCTTGGTCTTCAGTTTCTGATTTCCTCGGATGTCATAAACAGCCCAACCTGGGTCAACGGCTCTCAGTCTTGTTTTTGATTCTTAAGTGTGCCCAGGCACCATAGAAGTAAGATGTACAACTCTCTCTCTCCTGTCGACAATGAGGGCAGTGGGTGGATTCCTGGGCCCCTGTGCTCCTTCTCTCCAGCACTGCTCACCTCCCAGGGATTCTTGCTCATTCTTGTTGGAAGCAGACCCCAAGTGAG
The DNA here is from genome assembly GCA_004023965.1 of Spilogale gracilis. Taxonomy (NCBI): domain Eukaryota; kingdom Metazoa; phylum Chordata; class Mammalia; order Carnivora; family Mephitidae; genus Spilogale; species Spilogale gracilis. Next base: position 43,667 of record PITA01011497.1, on the reverse strand, counting down.
TCTCAGCTCAGCCACTGGGCTGTCTGATCTTATTGGGTAAGTTGTTTCACAATCCAGAGCTTCTGTTCTTTCATTTATAAAATAAGATAAGTAATATACGTTTCTCAAAGCTATATTGATACCTGGAGTTCACTGAATTCCTACCATATCCTAGACACAGCAATTATGCTAATAATCTGAGGAAGGACAGCCTCAACTTGCCTAGGTCTCTCCTCTCAAAGGGGCATCTTGAAATTCTCAATAACTTTTGAACAAGGGGCCCAACATTTCCAATTAGTACAAGTTCCTACAAATTTTGCAGCTAATTCTGTCTCTAAGAAACAGAAATTACCTTTATCCTCCTTTGACAAAGGAGTAAATTATGGCACAGAAATGTTCAGTAACTTCCCCGTGGTCACATAACTAGTTAGTGGCAGAACAAGGGTGTGTCCTTCTGACGCTTGCTTTTAACTACTTCTGGATGGTACGTTAGTGACATAATTCACTTGAAAGCCATTCATTGGTACTTTCTAACTCTGACTGGATCCCATCTCCTGATATCCTCAGGCTAATAGCCCAGAAACTATTAAGAAATGACCCCATATTGTAAATGCCTATGATTCCTGAATACAGGGCCTTTGTCATACTATGATTAGAGCAACGGACCTGGCACAATGAAGTCTCTCCCCAGTAAGTTGGACTGAGGCAGAGTCTCTTTAAAGGGCTGCAGGGGGAGGACAGGAATACTCTGACAGGAATACTCTGACAGGAATACTCTGACAGGAATACTCTGACAGGAATACCTGACAGGAATACTCTGACAGGAATACTCTGACAGGAATACTTGACAGGAATACTTGACAGGAATACTCTGACAGGAATACCTGACAGGAATACTCCGGGAAAGAGACAAGAAATGAGAAAACAGACAGAGCCTGGGATAGTCTCCTGTCCTGGGGGACCCAGTTCTCGTTCTGGAACAAAATAATCAAGACATTCAGGCCTATCTCCTCCTATTAGGGCAAGGGGAAGGGAGGCGGTTGCCCTGTGAACTGGTTCTCTCCAGGAAGCAACAGGACTGAAGAGTCAGGAAAAAAGAGGTGACTAGGACACAAAAGGGGCCTGGGTTGCTCTACCAGCCATTTGGGACTGGAAGGCAAGACTCCCTCCTGAAGCAGAATTAGTACAAGGTCCTACAAATTTTGCAGTGAATATGGAACCCAAGACAAAGGCAAGGATTAGAACAGGAACAGCAAACTCATCATGCCTCCCACGCATGGTTCGATCCTTGTATTTTCTTTTTTTCCTTTACTTCCTCCCTTTCTTCCTCCCTTCTTTCCTCCCTCCCTTCCTTCCTTCCTTCTATCCTTCCTTCTATCCTTCCTTCCTTCCTTCCTTCCTTCCTTCCTTCCTTCCTTCCTCCCTCCCTCCCTTCCTTCCTTTCTCTTTGCCTCTGTTATTTGGTATGTTTCATTTATTTGCTTTAATTCTGGTAAGCAAATCTGTTGAAGGAATTAGGAGAAGGACTTGTGCCCATGCACCATCCGGTGCTGAAAGATGATAATAGCACTCTATGCAATGCGCAGTGGTGGTGACTAAATTAGCAAATAATGGTCAGGAGGAAGAGACGTCCTTTAGATTAGCCAGCTGCCCCCTGGTTCGGTGCTTCTCCCCCTTTCCTCACCAGGACATCTCATTAAAATGCAGATTCTGATGCAGGAGGTCTGTGTGGGGCCTGAGACCCTACATTTTTACCAAGCTCCCAGGTGGTGCAGAGGCTCTTCCTCTGCAGACCACACCTGGAGCAGCAAAGTCCCAGAAAAGGGCCAGCTCCTTAGGCTCTGCGCCAGTTGTCAGACCCATCCAGCTGTGGAAATGTGAAAAGGAGAAAAATGCCAGCCTGCTATTTTCAGAAAATGAATCCTTTAAAACAAAGCCTGAAATCTCTCGTTTATCACTGCAAAGAGAACAAGCAGGAAGAAAGAGAAGCTGTATATTTTTGTTGACAAATTTCATTTCTCTTTCATGAAGTTTAGCATGTTTTAGAAATGACTAAAAGCTGATATCTAGTACCGTTCCTGTCTTTCCATGGTCTCTCAAATTCCCATCATGAAGAAAACCTACTCTATTTTATTAAGGCAACATTTCTTCAGGAATGTCCCACAAAACTTTTTCCTGGGTTGTTTGTAGCTATGCAAAAAAAGAATGTTCTGTGATCAACATAATTAGGAAAGCAGTGACTCGACAAGACAGTTGAACATGTTATTTTACTGTGGGAATCTTCAGAGCATGTCCACTATGAACAAATGAAGATGGGAACACAATACAACATTTCCTAACCTTATTTGAGTATATAAATCTGTTTCTCTCTCTCTGTAGGGCTCACCTCCTCTTCTTTTATTTTAGCAATTAAATAAATGCTAATTACATCAACAAAATTTAGGGGGTGGTCTTGATTTGTTTTAGCAGAGTTTTTTTTGGGTTTAAGTATCTAATATTGGTGACAGACCAGTGAAATGAGCACTCAGGTACTACTAATTCGGACTGCAAAGGGTATGAGCCCCTCATAAAATGTTTTGCAATAATGAAGGAAAAACAATAAAAATATAAACTTTTAAACAATAATTAATTTCTATGATTCTATATTAGGATTATTTTTATTAATATGCTCAAGTGGAAAGGTTTTCTCCCCACAAGCCATGTGTATTATACCCTAGAAAACAAAATGGAAAATCTGAAAGGTCTTAAACTATGGAAATGTTCAAATTATATGTGATGGTGCCACTGAGGGTAATGCTAGAGTCATGAAAAGGTCTATGAAGTAATATAGAAGGGTGCTTCTGTTATTATGGGGGACTGAGTGCAAACTCTAAATACAGTTCTTCAGCCCTCCCTCTATCTGTGACCATCGCAAACGGTAAGGGATCCTCTCCCCACAGAGATGTGGGGGGTTTCTTCCCAGCCCCTGAGTCCAGGTTGGCCTTGGTGACTTTCATCAACAGCAACTATGCCCACCTCTCATGCTTCTGTGTTCTCTCTCTCTCTTCCTTTTGGAATCTGGCCACCACCACATATCCAAGTCTAGGATGACCTCCTACAGGATGACACACCAAGTGTAAGGTGGCTGTGAACTCCCAAAGAAGTTAGATTACTCCATCATAATCACCTGATGGTAGACTCACAAGCAAGCCCAGATGAGACCAGACCTGAAGAACCTTCCAGCTAACCTCTGGACTCATAGATGGTTCTTATTTCAATCTGCTGAGTCTTGGGGTAGCAATGGATAACTGCTAGAGTTACAATGTCATATAAAAGGGAAAAAAGCCACAGAATAACAAATTGTATCAACTAACATGAAATACTTACAAAATAGTTGTGACCAAAAAGGAAAATGGTACATGAAAATTTAATGAATGGCTGTTTTAGGGCAGCAAACCCATTCAAATATTGACATTTTTATCTTTCTACGCTTCTGCATTTCTAAATTTTTTCTGATGAGTATGCACAACTGTCATGTTGGCATATTGTGAAAATGGTTCACTTAAAACTAATTACTCAGAAGTCTTATGTGTAGTTGGCATCTGCTGGATACTCTAGAATCAAGACCACTCCAAGGGAAAGTATAAGTGTTTTGAAAATCATAAAATATCACAGAAACTATAAGGTGTTATGGTTTTGTACAGTATTATATACTTTCAGAATTTTCAAGTACTCTAAGATGATGCAGCTCTATCCTAAAATTGGTAGTGTTTTTACATTTTTTAATTTGAGGTAAGAATGTGAATATTAACCCTAAAGAACTAACAAAGCAACAACCTGAAAGTTTGAGCCAACTTCCTTATCGCTAATACAGTAGCAATTATGGAAACATTTCCCCCTATAGTATACAGCAACCTCTCATGCTTAATAAAGCTAGGCTTTCCTCTCCAGTGGTAGCTTTGGAAATGCAGCAAGTATGCAGCAATCCTTGAACTGTTTACAAAGACAGTAAAATGAGGAACACATTATCTTGGGACAAAACCTGTTCTGAAAGTCTCCCTTTCAAAGCACAGCTAAATGGAGATGGAGACTTTGTAGTTCTCCAGCAACTTTCATCCAAGCATCTGCAAGCATTTTACTGACATACACCTTTAATCTATACAGCCTCCAGAGGGTAAGTAGCAAGTTTCACCATTCCTATTTTACAGGTGGAAAAACCAAGGCTGAAAGATGGTCAGAAAAGGGTATGTATTAGTTAAATATGTTTGCTTGCAAGTAACAGAAGCAAGTGGCCATGATAAGGGAAAAAAGTGTGTGTGTGTGTGTGTGTGTGTGTGTGTGTGTTACACATACTTGTATACACACAGATATGATATGGGTAAACACACAACAATGAAGAAAAGAAGCTGGGGAAGCTCCAGGGCCTTAAAGTTCCAGGAACCAAAGGAAAGTCCCTTCAAATCACTGGAGTCTAGATGAAGGAGGTGCAGACCTGTCTCATCACCATGCCACTCCATTCCAAAGCAAATTCTAGAGAGAGTTGTCTGGCCACTCTAGTTTGGATCACAAGCCAACCCTGTGAGTGTCACACAACACGGCTGAGGAGTAATTCCCAAAAGAAAAATCAAAACAAAGATGGATGTTGGACAAGCAAAAAACAAAACAAAACAAAACAAAAAACAAAAACAAAAACAAATTAAAAAAAACTCCCTATGCATCCATTATAGGGTGTATAGAAAGAAAAGGAACGCTCTTAGAGATTTCTGCCCACTCATCACTCGGCTCTTCCTGGAATCAACTAGAAGCTTCTGGAAGCCAGGGAGGGAGAGGGAGGTATTCTTTTTTTTTTTTTTTTAAGATTCTGTTTATTTACTTGACAGGGAGAAACACAGCCAGAGAGGGAACACAAGCAGGGGGAGTGAGAGAGGGAGAAGCAGGCTTCCCACTGAGCAGGGAGCCCGATGTGGGACTTGATCCCTGGTCTCCGAGATCATGACCTGAGCTGAAGGCAGTCGCTTAACCAACTGAGCCACCCAGGTGCCCCAAGGGAGGGAGGTATTCTTAAGCACAAGTCATGGCCTGCCACAGAGCTGTGATCAATAAGACGGCAGTGAACAGCTGAATGAAGGCATGAACCACTGGGTGTCTGTGCCATCCCTGACCAAATTTTTGGTAGTGACATTTATCTCTCGCTTCTCTCCCCCAGTTTCCATACACTTTACCACTTCACATCATTTTCTGTTTCTAGGTCCTTCCTAGCAGACAGTGAGTGTTTTCTGACCCACCCTCATCCCTTAGAGTTGTTTATTCTCAGAGATGGGTTCAATGTTGCCCATACAGAAGCAGTTATATCTTCAAGCCTGATGCCTCTTCTGCCTCAATTTTCTCACTTGTCAAAAGAAAATAAGTAATAATTCTATTTCATAGCATTGTTAAGAGGGTTAACAGAGTATTTGCAAAACGCTTAGGTAGTCCCAACACATAAGAGCCACTGTTAGCTGCCGTGATCATCACCATCATCATCATTATCATCATCTTACCATTATTCTTGTTACAGAATACTGCATATTTAATATCAAGAAATCCCATTATTGCAGGTTACCCTTAGTGGACCCGCTGTTACTCTTATTGTTCTTGTTTAATAAATAAAGAAGCAAAACTCAGAGAGTCTGTTATCACCCAAGGTCTTTCATTGTTAGGTAGGATATTCTACTGCTTGCCTCTGACGTCTGTCTTTTTTCCACTACATCATGTGGCTCTCGAAAAGAAAAGACAGCTTATTCAAAAACTGTGAGTTTGCAATGGTGGAATTTCAGGCACGAAGGAAATGCCCCTCTGGTGACCCATAGTTCACCTTAGATAGGAAACTTTTCTCTTTTTGTGGGGATGATCCATCTATGAGAGACCAACCATTTGCCTCCAGCAAATTTTGAGCTCCTTGAGAGTGGAGAGGTGCACAAAGAACCTCTCCCAGCACAAAGCATAACTCCTGGCCCCTGGCAAGGACTAACACACATGTACTCAATTCCAGACTCTATATAGGAGAAATATATACTCTCCAGACACTCTCCAGAATGTTTATATGGTTTGGATATTTTGGAGAGTCTGTTCTTCTGTTCTTCTCCCTGTCTACCATTTCTTTTTGTTCCTTCCCTTCCTTAGTGAAAGAACCAATATTAATTTGGCTTTGTACATGCTAACCTTTCCTACTCCTCCCTCTCCCTAATCTGGTCTTTTCTCTGAACCCAGGTTGTCATTCAGATGGCCCAGATGCCATCTCCACCCACTTCCACACCTCCATCCTCCCGTAACTCCTGGTCTTTCCAGAATGTACCATCAACCAGACCAGAAGCCCCAGCATCACCTCCTTCCTCTCTCCCATGCTTCCTCCCCCATCCACACTTCAAGGTCGGGCAGTTCTGTCTCTATAAGGATTCTTATACCATCTCCCTAATCGATATTTCTACCCCCCTAAAATCCCCTGTACCATGGGTGAATGCAATAGTCTTTTTATTTGGTGTCCTATAAATCAATTTTCTGCTGATCCAAAGAGATGCTTTGGAGCAGAGATGGACTAGCCATTTACCAACCTGGTTTCCCTTCTTCCAGAGCAAAATCTTAGCAACACCTGCCTGGCTGCCTTGTTGTGATCTGCTGAGATATATCTGAGTTAACTGGGTTCTGGAGAGTGAAATACAGATGATAGTAAGGCCTGGTCTAACCCTTGAAAACTTTCTGCAAAAGCCTTCTCAATTCCCTTCCTCAGTCTGCTGGGAATGATGTTAATGGCTTTTGGAAGCCTTGTGTCCAAAAGGCAGATTCACTGTCAACCTGAGACTCTTAGTAGACCCCTTCCTGCCACCAACTGGCTTACACACGTCTGAGAAATAACCTTGTATTGTATTAAACCACTGAGTTTTAGGATTTATCTGTAATAGAACCCAGCATTGCATTAATTAATCTATCTTTCTAAAGCTGAAATTTGACCTGCTTAAAACCCTCTGATCTCTGCTCATCATCCTTGGGATCTAGTTCAGGGTTATCTGACTTTGGACCTGTCAACTTTCTAATCTCATCTTTTGCCATTAAGCTCACACATTTCATCTTCTAGCAACATCCAACTACATATAAATTACCTCAAACCCAGGACAGTTCACTCACATTTCCATCTCTCTCTGTCACCCTGATGCTTGGAATACCCTTCCTATTTTTTTTTATCACAAACTTAGTTCATTTTTACCTTCCAGGATCAGTTCAGATACCATATACTCCAGAAAACCTTCATTGCTTCTCTAGTCCAGGATAAGTCCTCCTCTATTCAGTGCTTCTCTCTTCTTCAACTTACACTACGTTATAGTGAAATCCCTGATTGTGCGGTCATCTAGTCTTCTCCATAGACTGCAAGTGAACACCATGAAAAGGGGCCATGATTTACCCACCATGATATTCCTAGCCCCAAACCTAAAGCCAGTGTTTCATATATGCCTACTGAACTGGATTATTCCAGCTGATTCATTTGCAAGACTAGTGGTTTACTTTCTTTGTTCATGAGGACTCTTTGTGATGACCCCCCCAAAAGCCCTTACTCTTCAAAGAAATTCAATCTTAGTCATTCCCTCTCCCCCAATCATTCCTTTTCATTTGGATAATGAGTTTACTAGACCCAAGAAAAGGGGGGGGTGGAGGCAGAGAGTGGCTGGTAAGGAGACCACAGCTTCATTTCCAATATCTAGTGCTACTTACTGTATGTAAATTCTTGCTCACCTATCATGGACCCACCAGAAAGTGATGGTTTTACCAGAAGTAAACACTCTCCTTCTACACCTACTCAATCATAAGGAATATTGCTAGGGCTCCTGAAACAACTGCTTTTAACACTCAGGCCTCAGACCACCATGAAGGCCATCAACTGCCTTTCAGTTGGAGCAACTCACCGAACATTCCCACAACCATGCCCTTGACCCAGTCTGAAAGACCTAGCTATCACATTGATTGGGCCTCTTCAAACCTTGAATAAGTCCTTCTTCACTTTAGACTTTAATGGGTCTGTACCTTCATGTAAATTTCATGACACTGAATTAGAGACGGGCATGCCCACTTTATTTATTTATTTATTTATTTTTAGCCCTGAAGCTCATAAAGGCTATTTATTGCCTTCATTAAGGGTATAGAAAATTCAGATCTTCAATAACACAGGAAGGGCAATTTTTCCTTCATTTCCAATGAAATCTACAGTTGCAGAAAAAGAGACACAGGTATGTTTCTCCATCACCTACTGTGATGTCACCCATCATTTCTAACATCTACTATGTGGTTTGTGCAGACAGGGTCTTATCCTTTCAAAAGCTTATTGCAATGTTGAGAAGACAGATCATTAAATCATTAAATAGAAAAGCAGTGGTGGGAAGTGCAGTGAGGGCTGGGCTAGCAGGAAGCCCCAGATGTGTAAGGAATACACAGGAGAGGTGCCTAGCTCAGCCTGGCAAATCAGAAGAGACAACAGCAGAGTCGAACCTTAGAGACCAAGAGAAGTGGGTCAGGTGAAGCAGGGAGGTAGAAGATATCTGTGTGTGTGTGTGTGTGTGTGTGTGTGTGTGTGTGTGTGTGTTTTCCTTTTCATTTAAACCACAAAAATATTCTTCCTCTTGTTAAATAGAAGTTAAAGGGAAGTTATTAAAGATCCAAAGCATGAGAGTGACATGACAATGGGGCAGGCTGGAGGGATACCAAACCAGAGGCTGGAGGACCGGTTCTGAGGCTCATTCTCTGCTTCCCTCCAGGATGAGCTGTCTGCTAATTATAACCTGTCTGTGAAGCCACAAGCCCAATGGCCTGTAATGACCCAGCACTAAGGGAGTCCTTGCTTTTGCTGGTACTCCTAATAAGCTACACTTGACACAGGGTTTGGTTCCCCAGTCTCTAATTCTTCTGCAAAACCCAGAATACACCCATGATCTCAGTCCTGGAACATCTGTGACCTGACCTTTGATCCAGGAGTGTCCCCTTGACTGACTGAGGATTCTCCCAGGGTGGGACCAAAAGGAGAGCAATTAGCTAAAAAGGAAAAACCCACAGAGACATGGAGTTCTCCTTGGCTGAAGGAGAAGGCATGTGCCAACCACAATGGTGTGACTTAAAGAACTATAGTGCTCCTTGACCTTAAAAGACTGAACTTAAATTTATAGTTCTTTGGAGACTGTCAGAAGCCAGAATGACTCATAACCCTGTTTTGCCCCAGGGGGAGGGGCAGGTGATGGGGTATGAGTCACAATGGAGAGAAGGACCGGCTTAGCTTGGGAATTGAGAAAGCCCGCAACTGATGACAATGACAATGGTTGATAGTGATGGGATCTTCTGGTTTCGTTTAAGATTAGAGCTAAGCCAGGGGTCACAAAAGAAACTCTGGTGGCTTCTTATTGACACTAAATAATTAGAGGAGAAAAGAAAAAACACTGGTCAGGAACAGGGCTAGCCCACAGCAACCAGAACCGCAGGTGTTTTTAGAAAAGTTTATGAAAGAAATATCTTGTTTTGTCCTTCCTCTAAAAAAAAATGCAGCTTGATGGCACCATTCATGGCAGGAAGAGTCAGAGTGATCTTTGGGGTCAGGTGTGTCTGGGTCGGACTCCTGCCCTTCCACACCCTACCCTCGTAATCTTACGGACAACTTGCTGAATCTCTCCAAGCCTTAGTTTCCTTGTCTGTCACGTGAATTTAAGCAGCAGTAATTATGACCATCACTGCTGAATAAGTAATGGACTTGAGCAGGCATTAGACCTAGTTGTCTTACTTACATCCTCTCAAATAATCCTCATCTCTGTTTTATAATAGGGTTTTATTTTAGGGTTACCAGGAGGATTAAATGAGATAATGTAGTGACAGTATCTAGCCTCACTGCCTAGCACAACATAGGGATAAGATAGGTCCTGTTTTTCTTTTAGCCTCTAAGGGAGCATGCCTGACTATCTTGTGTCCTAAGTTTTTCCTGGACATATTTTGAGTTTAGTTAAATCTGCACATGTCCCCCTTGGGGGTGAAAAAAGTACCTTTTATTTTGATCAGTCTTGCACTGTCATATTTTATGTGCATTTTTTCCCACCATCATTCACTTCACACACACCATCCTAACTGAGTCTGACGTGCAGTGTGATGTCTTAGAACTAGCCCAGGATCTAATAGTATAAAGCCAATCTACTTTGCAACAAAGAGATTGAGAACAACATTGTTTTTAATTTACCTATTCCTCTGAGACCTTGAAGTTAAAAGGAGACAGCCTGTCTGGCTTTGCTAAACTGACCTTCAGGTTGTACAAATCAAGTCCTTTTGGCACTGGAAGCCATGCTTATATCTACATTCTAGCAAACAGGAGAGTGAGCGGGAAGAAAGGGGGAGAAGCCTCTCCTTCTCGCCAGAAGTGGGGACTCCTCAGGTAAGTCTTGTTCCTCATAGGAGATAAGATTATATAATACTTTAAAGCTAGAGCTCCCTAAAACCAGGAATCGTGGTCTTGTTCTTGCTGAATTCTCCATGAGTACAGAAATTGCTCCACAATTAGCTGATGAATGAAGGCAGGAACAGGAGAGAGGACTGAATTTCAACTGAAGACCAGAACTGCTGACTTCTGTCTGCCCTGGTATACAGAGATGTCAGAAGAGCACTGCCTTCAAAATCAGACGGCCCTTGGGTGAAATCCAAGCTCTGTCACTGACTGACCTTGAACAAGGCACATCACCTCTCAGAGCCTACATTCCCTCACCTTTCTTTTCTTTTCTTTTTTTTTAAGTTTTTATTTAAATTCCAGCTAGTTAACATACAGTGTAATATGTTTCAAGTGTGTAATATAGTGGTTCAACACTTCTGTATATCACCCAGTACTCATTACAATGAGTGCCCTCCCTAATCACTTCACCTTTGCCCCCCACCCCCTACCCTCCTCCCCTCTGGTAACCAGCAGTACCTTCTCTAGAGTTAAGAGCCAGTTTCTTGGTTTGTTTCTTTCTCTCTGTTTTTGTCCCTTTGCTCATTTGTTTTGTTTCTTAATTTCCACATATGAGTGAAATCATGCGGTATTTTTCTTTTCCTGACTGACTGATTTCACTTAATATAATACTCTCTAGCTCCACCCATGTCATGGCAAATGGCAAGACTTCAGTTTTATATGGCTGAGGAATATTCCAATATCCCATTATATATATATATATATATATATATATATATATATATATATATATGCCACATAGACCTTTTTCTTCTCTCTCAGGTCTAGGGTTAGTGTTGGTGTTAGGGCTACGTTAGGGTTAGGGTTAGGGTATGTGCCTGGTACCCGCAGTTCAGAGACCTCTTCAGAGAATAAAACCTTAGACTTCTGCTGGGGTAAGAACAGACCTAGCAGCATCATTTCTTCACTTTTATACTGGGATCAATTTGTGCTGTACAGGTCTGTGTCATCTGTATGTAATTCTTTCTTTCTCCCTCTCTCCCTCTCTCCATCCATCTGTGGATAGATAAGATCTTTATGAGAAATTTCACTCTTTCACTGAAGAAGAAATCAGTTTCTCTCCATCATCATCATCATCATCTCCTTCATTATCATCATCTTCTTCATCTTCAACCTCATCCTGTGTTCATCTGGGTAGCACTTTACAGAGTGCCATGCCTGTTCACACATTCCCTAAGGCAAACTCTGATGACGGTCAGCTTAGGGAGTCAGGATAGGACAGCATTTAAGAACCTAGCCTCCTGAACCAGAGAGCCTGCCCTTGTCTCTTGGTTCTGCAAAGAATTAGTTTTGTGACCAAGTAAACTAGTGAACTTTTCTGTGCCTCTGTGGTCCCATCTGAAAAACAAAGACACCAGTAGCATTTACCTCTTAAAGTTGTTAATAGTTGATATACGTAAAGCACTTGGAATATTCTCTGGTTAATAGCAAGTTTTTACTGAATCTTATTTCACATCCTTATTGTTGACCTAATTTTACAGAAGACTAAACAATTTCAGAGAGGCTGTGACTTGCCCAAAGTCACACAGTAAGGATGGGAGCAAAGCATACATCTTTTGCTTCAGCAGTGACCTCTTCCCGGTTCACCATACTGCAAAGGAATTGGAGAAGGAGCAGAAGGTTCACTGTGAGGTCTGTGAACAGGGACAGCTTTGGGAAGCCGAACCATGTACAACCCTTAGATGGGATTGCTTTTGAGTTCCTGGAACACAGAAACTTATCTTAACCCATCCCATATTCCGAGAGCTCAGCACCAAATCTGGGCCAAAAGAAAGCACTAAGGGAATATTTGTGGAAAGAACTGATAAAGAAATCAATGAGAAAACCTGAAGATGAGAACAATAACAGTATCAAGACTTCTGCATCCTGATGAATGAGCCAGGTCCAGATGGTGGGGGTAATCTAGATTTCTAGGGAAAGAGGGACAGACAGCCCTGCCCCCAAGAAAATCCCATTCAGTTGCAATGTCTTCAAAAGAGAAGGAGATGCCATTCTTAGTTTTGGAAAATGGGTCCGTTATGAGGTATGTTCAGGGAGAGGGAAATATATGGCCAGACTTACGGCTCTCTACAGGGCCTCACATTTGAATAATCCTCTCTACACCCACTTCCACTCAAGCCTAGATATGGCTTCTTAGAAACTGAGCAGAAGTCACATGGTTGATCAAGAAGAGCAACTGCCAAAGTTGCCCCAGTGAGAAGAGTCTTTCATGGAAACACCTAAGTTCTCTTCTCATGTTAATCATCATCACATCTGTGCTTCACAAGGCATTTTCCTGTGTGTGATCCCTCTTGAACCCCTCAAGGCTGCTACAAAGTAAGAAAGGCAGCATCTGTTATCCCCATTTCACAGATGTGAACACTGAGGGCCAGGGAGCACAAGACATGCCCAGGATTACTTAGGGAGTTAGGATCAGAAGTAGGCCCTGACGGAAGAACGAAATCCAAACCTTGGCCCCTCAACCCAACTTGCCCAGGTTCTGGATGCACTTATAGCAAATCCCATAGGCCAGGTGCCTAGTGGGACCATACAGTTCTCTCCTCTAATCTCATACTGCATCCTCCCATCCCACCATTTAGGTGTAAGGATCAGGGAGGGACGCTGGGTCTCTGAGTCTCTCAGGGTTGGAGGAGGTCTTGCTATGACCACAGCTGTCATGGCCCTTCATAAGCCCTTGGGCCATCTGAGTTGTTGAAGTGATCACAGAAAAATGGACTCTGGTAACTGCTTAGATTCAAATCCACATAGACCCCATACTGATTGTATGGCCTTAGGCAAGTTATTCAATCCTTCAGGGGTCCATTTTCTTTGGTTTTATAATAGAGAAAATCAGAGGAGATTTTAGCTCTATTTAAAGATTTCTCTAAACAATTAGAACCTTCCATGAGGGATTAGCCTGCCGTATCAGGTAATAAGTTCCCCCATCACCAGAAGTTTACAAGCAGACTGGTACATACAAGCTTCTACTCTTAGGAAAGATGCTATAAAAATGAAGCAACTACTACAAGATATGTGGACAGGCCCACTCGTTCCCACATTACCAACTACATCAGAACTGTCCAAGGAACATTTAAAAAATGCAGGTGCATTAGCTCTACCCGTGGGTATTCTGATTGCAAACATGTCAGATATAGCTCAGAAACCTGGATTTGTCTTACAAGTACCCAGGTATGACTGTTTCCTAGGGTTACCATAACAAAGTAGCACAAACTGTACGACTTAACCAAAAAGAAGCTCCTTGTCTCACATTTCTGGAGCCCAGAAGTCTGGGCAGGTACCAGTAGGGCTGCTTTCTCCTGAGGGTGTTAGGGAGAATCTTCTCCACACAGGAATCTTCTCTCAACCTCCAGTGGTTTACTGACAATATTTGTCATGCCTTTTCTTTTTTTTTTTTTTAAAAGATTTTATTTATTTGACAGAGAGAAACACAGCCAGAGAGGGAACACAAGCAGGGGGAGTGAGAGAGGGAGAAGCAGGCCTCCCGCCGAGCAGGGAGCCCGATGTGGGGCTCGATTCTGGGTCTCCAGGATCATGACCTGAGCCGAAGGCAGTTGCTCAACCAACTGAGCCACCCAGGCGCCCCTGTCATGCCTTTTCTTATAAATGCATCACTCCAATCTCCGCCTTCATCTTCACACAGCATTATCCCTGTATGTATGTCTGCCTCTATGTCCAAATGCCCCCTTTTTATAAGTCGTATTAAATTAATGCCCACCCATCATGTACAAACACCCTATCTCCAAACAAGTTCTCATTCCCAGGTATTGGGGCTTAGGACTTTCAACATCTTTTTCAAGGACACAACTCAGCCCATAACTCCAGGTGATTCTAGCACACAGCCAGGGGTAAGAACCTGGGGACCACAGCTTTCCAAATGGCTTGTGCATGTAACCCCTTGGGAATCCTGAATTGCTGCAGCTCTTGATTCAGTGGAGCTAGAGGAGCTGAGATTCTGCCTTTTGGACAGGAGTTACTGTTTACTGCAGGTCCCAGGACTGGTGCTTTCGGTGAGATCACTCCCAGCACAAGATTCCCGGGAAATCCGGAAAGGGTTACCAAGCAAAACAAAGTTCTTTGCTTCATTTCTCTTGTGACAAGGATTGCTTTCTTCTTGTTTTTCAATCTCAAAGTGAGTGCACAGGAAAGACCTGCCCCTAAAACTCTGTATTCTTCATGTCAGTTGGGAGGCAGTAGGCTGGTAGGAGGACGCATCTTATTAGGGTAGGAAGAAAGGATGGGGCTGCCAAATCCTGGAAATAGTTCTCCTTATTCCCTTCCCCCTCCCACCCACCCCCCATTTAATTTTACATATCCGGGATTATTTTCTGGTTTGAGTGGTTTTGTACCATGCCCCGCCTTCACCCCCACCCCCAGTCTCAACAGCACTGTCTGTTAACCCCGCCTGAGCCAGCGCTGGGTGCACCTGGCTCCCATGAACGGACTGCCGCCTGGTCACCTGCGCTGGCTGGCCTAGCGGAGCCAGAGCCTGCGGAGCCCCAGAGCCACCAAGGCCAAGCCCGGGCCGCCAGAAGCTCACCCCCTCTGCACTGGTGTCTATCCCCACCGCGCGCCAGGGATGGTGCGCCCCGCCCCGCCCGCCCTCCCCAAGGGGTAGGCCTGGCCAGGCACAAAGGGGACAGCTGCTCCTCCTCCGGGCCAAAAAGGCCACAGTCAGAGGGGCAGCCGCCCGCGCCTTGCAGCCGCCTTAATTTATTTATAGATGCGTTGGCTCTTTATGTGGCCTAGTTAAGGACGCCTTTCCATAAATACATAGAAACGGATGTTATTCCAGAACCCACCAATAATAGACACAGCTGTAGAGATTGTTGCTGGATTAGCGGCCCCACCTCCCTCTCCGCATCGCTTCCACCAAAATAGAAAATAAAGCTTAAAATGCACGTGGGATTTTTTTTTAAGCTTTTGAATGCAAGAAGGAAATTCTGTTAACAATAAGATATTTCTTTGAGAGCGAAGACAGAATTTCTTAGGAAACAGAAAATTGCGGAGGTAAGGCTACATCTTTACCAAACCAAAGACACTGCTCTCACCTTCCCCTCCCAGGACTGTGATATCTGGGCCTCGCACTTTCATCTTTAACCCTGAACATCCGTTTAACCCAAACATAACCCTCTTGTTCCACAGGCCACACGCAGTTTATTTCTTTGCAAAAATATGATTTGCCAAATAAAATTCTGGTCATTTCCTATGGGATCCATTGTTGGGGGCGCTGGCCCAATCACGGCTCTTTGGAGTCAAGGGGCCCAGCAAGAATGAAATCATTACAGAGCCCAGGAGTCGTCCTTGGCTCTTATGCCTTTGTGATTTCTACCAGTTCCTTCTACAGACCTCTAATTCTATTACTCAGCTGTAATTTGGCTCTGTGTCTCTCCAGCATTCTTTCCTTTCTTCTGTCCCCTTTCTTTTTAATCGATTGATTCATCTGTAATTGGATTTTCTCTGGCTCTTACCAGCTATTAAAAGTAGCTATGTGTGTGTATGTGGGTGAGTGTGCTTTCTAACTAGGCTACACTTTCAAATGCCTTGCAATCGTGAATCTTATTCGGGTTTCTTAGTATGAATTCAATTCCCCAGTTTTTTTTGATGTAGCTGGGAGTAGCAGAGAATACAAGGTCTGGAAGCTGATGAAACCATCCCATGCTTTGTTTAGTTTTGTGTAAGGCTGACATTTATTGAGCTCATACTATGTGCCAGACGTTCTCCCAAGCACTTTACAAGCATTAATGACTCTCACAATAACCTTTTAGGGCAGTTACTGTCATTACTCCATTTTGGGGTAATGGAGACAGGAGGAGGTTAAGTAACAGGCCCAAAGCTACACAACAGCTAATGGCAGAGCTCTTGATTGTGATGTGATTTTCCTAAATTCTGTCCCTTCTTTCATATCTGTGTGGATTTCAGCATGATTTCTTTATTCTGTCTCACTCTCCACATCTGTAGAAAGAGTAAGAGTCGGTATCCCTTGCAAGAAAACTTTCAGAATGTACTAAGAATACAGTGCCTAACTCACTGGGGCTCAAACACACAGTGGATTCCAGTAATCCCCATGCTAGGGATGAGATGAAAGGCCAAAGAAAGGAATCCTGTGAGCACAGACAATGGGGATAGAGCAGGAGACTTGCTTATTACTCCATCGCAGTCTCTGCTTTGGACAAACAACCAGAGACCAAACAGATCATTTTGTAAAATCACTATAAAGATTCTGTTGCAGGCAAGGCTTTCCTCTTTCTAGTCATCTGTTTTTCCCAGTTTAAGTTGATGGGGTCAGGTTAGCCCAATACCACTACCCCTACTGTAAAGACCTCAGGCGACAGGCTCTGTGATGTCTCCTCAACACTGGACCAACACTTCCATGGTGATCATGAAGCACTTCAGCACACGTAACGGTTTCACTTCCTATTTCATGCAATGGGGAAACTGAGTCATGGAGTAGTTAAGTAACTTGCCCAAGGTAAATGGCAGAACCAAGATCCAACCACACTCTCTCCACTAAGGCACAGGACTCCCCTAGTTGTTTCTGGGTGTAGGATCTCAGGGAAGATCTGCAGAACTTGGCTTTGGCCTTGAGACAGGGTGGGGCAGGGTGCAAGGAGTGAGTCAGGCTCTGGGAAGGGATAAATTACCGAGGGACAATGGACTGGCCGAATTGAATCCAGAATAACTTGTTGCTTGACCATCATTAGGTTGTGTAATACTTCCAACCTTCATTTTTTAAACAATCCTATAGGTGATTACACCAGTTGTTGAATGAAATAATGCATATGAAATACATAACACTACAACTGGTCCTCAAGGACTCATGACTTCCTAATTCATGGGAGTTATTATAATAAGTATTATTGTTACTGGAATAAATTCTGAGTTCTTAAATAAGGTCTACATATGAAAATGTATGCAAGGTTTTTAAAATATAGTTACCAAATTCCTTTTATATCAGATTAAGGTCTATTTTTTAAAATCAAACTTTAAAAATCCCTCCTAGAAAGTGAGGACAGAATTGGTTCCAGCCCATGCTCTTCTGCCTGCCCTCATTCTACAAGGTCCTAATGCTGCTCAGAGAGACACAAAACAAAACATAGCTTTGTCCCTCTAGGAGGGGGAGTCAGGAATCAACCTCTACTGGGAAAAACTGCAGAGTAATAGAATTTCACAACTTCCAATGTCTGGCAAATTCCACAGGCAGTATTTGAAAAGCAGTTTTGCAATGACCACACTCGGGAAATCCCCAAAGAATGTTTATAAATTAGGCAGATTTAGAGATTTAATTCTAAAGTTTCCCAAAACCACATCATCCAAAAATGTAACACGCCTTCTCAAATTAAAATAATGTCTGTGTATTACTTCTAAAATAGCTCAGAAATATAATTTGGACCAAAATTTCCAGACTGGTCATTACATTACAGTATTGTTTGAAGTCATACATAGTCATGAGCAAGGTATACATACAATGGTGAGGAAGGGCCTCAGTCACTCATACCATCTATGGTACTAGCTACCACCAGCCAGGGGCTAGAGGAAGGAGGGCACAGGGAATCACTGCAAATTGATAAGGAGAGCTCTTTTGGGTGTGATGGAAATGTTCTTGAATTAGAAACAGGATTGTCCAACCTTGTCGCCAAAAATCACTGAATTAATTGTATTCTTCAAAAGGGTGAATTTCATAGTATGTGAACATCTCAATTAAAAAAAGGTAATAGAAAAAGATGACTAGACTTCTTTGCAAAGTGAGTTTAACACACTAATAGAAAATCTGGAAAACAAATTATGTTCTAGAACTATGCCTGTTAACATAGATGAATGACTATACTTACAGAACAAGATTCAAAATATTGAGTGACCTATTTTGATGAAAAAAAAGTGATATATGTGTACATGTGTCTAGAAGAATCTAGAAGAACATATATCCAAATGATTAACTGGTCATTTCTGGAATTATAGCTGGCTTTATTTCCTTTTCGTCTCTCTGGGGAGATATATATATATCTTTTTTTTTTTTCTTTTCTCTTAATAAAAGAAGAGAAAAGAAGAAAACAGTAATTCTGGGGAAAGGGATAGGATAGATGACAGATGGAGACATTTTACTTTATGCCTTAAACTAACCCAAAGAAAAGAAGCTTCCAGGATGTTTTAGCTTCTGGTGAACCCTCCAAGATATGCTTTGTCAGACTGGGAAAAAAAAAAAAAATTAAGTAATAGAAAAAAAGAAAAAAAAGAAAGCAGGCATCAGTGACCAGCAA
This sequence comes from Spilogale gracilis, assembly GCA_004023965.1. Taxonomy (NCBI): domain Eukaryota; kingdom Metazoa; phylum Chordata; class Mammalia; order Carnivora; family Mephitidae; genus Spilogale; species Spilogale gracilis. The sequence goes on along the minus strand of PITA01011497.1, from coordinate 24,956 downwards.
CACAAAGGCAAACTAACTACAGACAATGCTTCAGTGTTTCTTAGTTGATCACTCTCCCCTGTGTCTTTCATCTCTTTCATTTTGATTTACAAAATGCGGGGACTTCTCTCTTGATAGAACCCACTTATCAACTGCTTTTTGATAGACATAACTAAATGTCATCTATTATCAAACAGACCCTTTTTGGCCTGTTATGAGTGGTTTTTTTTGTTGGTTCTATTTTAGTGACATCACATACACAGTCATCCCTATTGAGGAGGAGAGGAGAAGAAAACGGTTTTCTGAGTGCCTACTATGTATCAGGTGTGTTTCAGAGGATATTGACAGTGATATTTATTAACCCTAACAAAGGACCCACGAGGGGAGTGCTGGGAGCTGCCCTTGTGGAGGCAGAGAGAGGCTGGTTGACCAGCCTAAGGCTGCCCAGCCGGTGGGATGCTGACCTCCAAGAGTCATGTTCTAATCCTCTACAACCCTCCCCTGCCCTTGGTCCCACAGGGTCCTTGTAGCCAACTAATTATCAAACTGAAACATAGATTTCTGGGATGGCTTCTTTGAAATAAAATTGATGAGCTGCCAAAGCACTCACTAAATTGCTAGCACTCAGCCCTGACCTCCATCACTGAGGAGGAAGTGCCTGTGTCCCCCAAGCATGCACATGCTCCCTGTGTTGTAATACCGTGTGGAGGGGGGAAAGGAAGACAGGGGAGCCGAGCCGGGTAAGCAAGCCTTTCTCTCTGCTTCTGCTCCACCCCTCAAGGGCTCCCCTGGCCCCAGCCCTGCAGTTGGTCCCATTATAGCTTCCACCCCAGCTAATTATAGTCACTGATTACCTAACAGCAAGCCCCACTGTCACCTGCTTTGGCCTGACGGATTATGCCATCTGGGCCACGTGGCCAGGGTCCGAGAGCCACAAGAGGTCACAGAGAGGGGCAAATGGCTCTGAATGGGAAGAAATGTGTTTAGGGCCCTGACAGCTGACTGGGCCATTAAAGGGGCTTTAACTATGTGTTCCCAGCTGAAAACCGCTCTCCAGGGGCCTCGCTATTAGCTAATGGGATGTGGCTGCATGTATCCCTCTGGTGCCAAATGTGGACATGCTAGGGGACTGATGCATGCTCTCCTAAAAAGGAAATGAAAAAGGGCTTAGGAGAAACCTACGGGCTCGCAGTTGTCTCGGGCCCTTGTTGAAAGGGCATCAGCACATGCTGCGGAGGCCATGCTCCGTGGTCAGCAGTATTCAAATACATTTTCCACTTCCTGTGTTCATGCATCTTAAATTAATACATGTATAAAACACGCTTTATGACATGAGAGAAACTCTGTAAGGCAACTTCCATTTCATTAAGAAATTTGTGTCCTTCACAGCAGGGTGTCTGTCTCAAACTTGAATGCTCTTGCGTGTGGCCTGAGAATCTTATCACAGGGCAGATTCTGAATCTGTGGATGGGGGAGGGGGAGTGCAGATTCTGCATTTCTAAGGCGTGCCTAGAAGCTCCGGCCACGACGCAGGTCCATGGACACTAGTTAGTTACTGAATGACATTAAATTACCAAATTAACATTGCCCCCCAAAAACCTATAAAACAGTATTTTTCAAACTGTAGCACAGAACGTGAGTCAGCTGAGGAGGCTGCCTCCACAGTTTCTTAGTGGAATAAGTTTGGGAATCACTCTATACTCTTCATCCCCCTGGGAATTCCAATACATCATTAGCATATCGGAGCTTCGGAAGCCTGCAGTGATCTGTTCCACTTTACATGTGAACAGTTTGCACTCCACTAAAAGTTTGGTGCTTTCTGCCCTAGTTTTTGTTGCAACCCTCACTGGAGATTTTGTATTATCCCGATTGCTTAACCTGTCCATTAATTTCTTGATGTGAAAAATGCCTTTGCAGCCAGATAGTTATTCACATGAAACACACACACACAGGGAAGACTCTCAGACTGTGAAGCAATAATTGTGTGATGTTCTGCCATGAAATGAGGCATTGCAGTAGTTCATTTCTTCTGACCGCTTCTGAGCCCAGTGACCACAGCTTACCTGGTTTCCCCTACTCCCAGCTTTTCCCCTACTCCCAAGAAACGGATGTGGAAGAATTGAAGAAGTCCCAGTGGGACCATGAAGACTGCACAGGGAGTCAGTTCGTCTGGAGGCCTGATGACAAAGGCCAGCAGTCAATGGAAAATAGAGCTTCAAGACTGATTTGTTTAAAATTTAACTTAAAAAAGAAAAGCCAAGTTTATTTAGATTCACATCTAAATGAATGGTCCCCTGGAATTGTTCAGTGTACAACATAAACAACCATATTTAATAGTCCTGAAATAGCACTGCCATACACTTCTGAACCCACTCCCCAGAAGTCATTGATATGAATTCTTCCAGTATATGTATGCCTGCATATATACGTATATATACATGCACACATATATCTATACGTGCATACAGGATCACATGATTAGGTACTAATGTCTTCATCACTTTCTAAAAGCGCTTTTACTAACATTATAAAACGCTCACCATATAATATTAAATAAAAAACAAAAGACACCAAAATGGAAGACACCGTGTAATCACAACTTGTATGTGTCTGTGTATGTAGCATAAATATGTCGGGGTGTATATGTATAAATATGCACGAGTGTGTGAGTGTGTGACTACACACACGACTTTGAAGGAGAAAAGAGAATCACTAAGAATGTTTGGGTTGGAGTCAAGCAACATTAGGTTCAAATTGCAACTGATCCAACTTTCTTAACCTTTGGTTTATATCTCCTGTAAGGACATCTTTTGTATCTTTTCGTATCTATTTATATCTTTTTGTATCTTCTGAGATGAGGCCTGACAATGCCCACCTCGGGTTTATGTGGAAATTAAATGAGATGTCTGGCAAACACTTAACACATTGCCTGGCTCAAATTCAACACCAAATGGGAGTTATGATTGTATCAATATAGAAAAATGGGGGAAGAAAACACACAAAATGTTAATAGTGGATCATCTCTGGGTGATAAGTTAGAAGTGATTTTGATTTATTCTTTGTACATTTCTGAATTATTCAGGTATTCAAAGAACAAACACCACTTCAACATTTAAAAAAACATATATAACAAACTTTATGAAGTAAAATGTTAATGGTAGCTTTATCTGGTTGGTAAATATGGGTCATTTTTATTTTCTTCTTTACACTTTTAGTATTTTAAATTGTCCACAATTCGTTACTTTTAACAATTTTTGAATATGAAAGCCACGCCATCCATTTTGAACACATTGGAAGAATACAGAAAAATCCTGAAAAGAAAGAAAATATCATTTACAGTGTCATAATTTCTCTGTTCTTGTTACTCTTTGTTTAAATTTATAAAGTACAGATTCACATCTAAATGAATGGTCCCCTGGAATTGTTCAGTGTACAACATAGACAACCATATTTAATAGTCCTGAAATAGCACTGCCATACACTTCTGAACCCACTCCCCAGAAGTCATTGATTTGAATTCTTCCAATATATGTATGCCTGCATATATACGTATATATACATGCACACATATATCTATACGTGCATACAGGATCACATGATTAGGTACTAATGTCTTCATAAGAAAATTCAAGAAAGTTTTTAGAGGCCATTTAAATGTCATAGATATTTTGGAATGCCTGGGTGGCTCAGTTGGTTGTGTGTCTGCCTTCAGCTCAGGTTTTGATCCCAGGGTGCTGGGATCGAGTCCCATGTCAGGCTCCTTGCTCAGCAGGGAGATTCTTTCTCCCTCTGCCTACTGCTCCCCTGGCTTATTTTCTCTCCCTCTCTGACAAATAAATAAGTAAAATCTTTAAAAAGATAAAAATAAATAAATAAGTTTAATAGATATAATTAGTCCCCCAAGATCAGTTCTAAGGAGGTAGGCACTTTCTCCATGTGTGAACTCACTTGAGCAAATATGCTTCAAGCATCTATGCTATTCCAGGGCCTATGGGATTTGCTAAGTAAACAAAAATGAAGAAGACACCAGCTCTCTGGTCTCAGCAAGCGTCTGGTTTATCATGGAATTGTGCATATAGTAGCCCCCCCATGACCAGAGGTTTCAGTTCCCCAGAGTCAACTGCTGCCAGGAAGCAGATGATCCTTCTGACATAATTAACATAAGAAGGACAATAGTAACCTACCACTATGCCGTAGCACCTGCAAAATTCACCCCTTGTCATCTCATCATGCATGGTACTTTATCATTTCACAGTCACAAGAAGGATGCGTACAGTAAGACATTCTAAGAGAGCGATCACATTCACATAACTTTTATTATAGCACATCATAATAATTGTTCTATTTTATTATTAGTCATTGTTAATTTCTTACTGTGCTTAATGTATAAGTTCAACGTGATCCTAGGTCTATATGTATGGGAACAAACATAGTATGTGTGGGGTTTGGTACTACCCACGGTTTCAAGCATCCACTGGGGGTTTGAGGATGCATCCTCCATGGATGGGGGTGACTCCTGAATTAGAAATGGGTGCTGGGCCATGTGGCAAATACAACAATGGGAGCTGATCACAGGTCCGGAAGCAGTAAAGAAGAGATCCCAAGTCCCTTCCTTGACCAGGATTCTGGAAGACCTCCCAGGAAAGATGCATCTCACTTGCATCTAAAAGGCTATGGGCTCGGGTTCCTCTCACACCCACACAACCTCTAGTTCCCCAGCTTCCATCATGTCCAGGCAGGTGTCTGGTCTTGGGCTGCAATATGTTCCCACGCTTCCACTCCTGGGCAAACCCTACTCATCTTTCAAAACTTCAGGAATTACTTCCTGGAAGCCTTCCCTCACCACCCAGCATGGAGGAGGTGCCCCTTCTCTCTGCACATGTGTCTTTATCATACATTTACCTAAATGACTGATGAGACTGGGAGTCAGCCTTTGGCCTTATTTATCTTTCAATGATGGGGCAGGACTAAATAGCACACCCAGTATACAGCACCTAATAAATACCTTCTTCTCCAAAAAAAAAAATCACAAAACACTACTAGAGTAGTGCCACCTCAGACTTATAAACACACATGGCCCCTGATAGCAGAAAGAACACACACACGTGCAGCGCCTGCGTGGCTCAGTCAATTAAACATCTGACTCATGATTTCGGCTCCGATCATGATCTCAGGGTTGTGAGACTGAGCCCTGCATCAGGCTCTGTGTTCAGTGGGGAGTCTGCTTGAGATCCTCTCTCTCCCTCTGCCTTTTCCCCTTACTCTCTCTCTAATAATAAATAGATAAATCTAAAATAAAAAAAAAAAAGCACATAGCATAGAAAATTGTTCCCCTGACTTGAGTAATTAGAAAAGTAATTAGACTTCCTCTGGGAACACACAGTTCCTCAGGCTGCAACTTCAGACACAGGCAGGACCTTCGTGCTTCTAAAGGATGAAATCCTCCAGGTTCAAGCAGCTCTGGACCAACAAAGCAGGGGCTGCAATCCAGCCCGACTCATTCAGCTGTGCGTGCTTTCCTCCTCCAGTCCTACTTAGGGCAGCCCTGCTGATCCATGGATGAACCAGAGATATTTCTTCCCAAGAAGGAGCTGAGACTCTATTCAATTCAATAATCAAATAAGCCCTCATTATGACTGGCTGCTGATAAAATGTAGAGTAAGTGAGTAAGTGAATGAAAGTTAAAAAAAGAAAAAAATAGCTAAATTTTCTCAGACTGATTCTGATGGTATTTGATGAAGTCCTACTATGTGTTCGTTTTGTGCTCTCAGATCCACTTGGATCAAATCCTCACATGGAAGTTTCTAATTACTTCTCTTCCTGGCTAAAGGATATGGAGGGCTCTGACTTGTTTTGAACCAATGGAGTATTCTGGTACAAAGAACCTGAAAAGCAAAGCAGCATCGAGAGGGCTCTTTCAGGTGCTAAAACGGAAACTTACTCACCCCTGCTGTTGGCCAGGATACTCATCAGATGCCCCTCTGTCTCCCCTCTGCTTTCAAGTAAAGCCTTTACTACACATGCACACCATTCTAACTCTAGTGGGAGCAGTGATTAGTAGCAGGATCGGACCCCAGTGATTGATTGATTGATTGATTGATTGATTTGACAGATAGTAAGAGAGCACAAGTAAGCAGAGTAGTAGGCAAAGGGGAAAGGGAGAAGCAGACTCCCCAGGGAGCAGGGAGCCTAATGCGGCGCTCCATCCCAGGACCCTGGGATCATGACCTGAGCCAAAGGCAGACACTTACCTGAATGAGCCACCCAGGTGCCTCTTGGTGCTTGTTTGTTTGTTTTTGTGGGTGTTTTTAGATTTTATTCATTTATTTGATACATAGAGAGAGACAGTGACAGAGAGAGCATAGCAGGGGAAGTGGCAGGCCCGAGGGAGAAGCAGCTCCCTGCTGAGCAGAAAGCCCCATGCAGGCTGGATCCCAGGACACTGAGATCATGACCAAAGTCAGACACTTCACCCATGAGCCACCCAGGTGCCCTGGACCCTAACCCGTTGTTACCCACAGCCCTGTGTACATGGTAGGCATTCAAATGTCCTCAAAGAGTATTTCCATGCTCTTAAAACTCTTGTTTGATTGGGTAGATTCCAGGAGCCAGTCTTTGGGTGTGACAAACAGGAAAAAAACCGTGGCTGAAAACTACCCCAGGAAGCTACAAGAGTTGCCTGAGGCTATCCCACCAGTGGGTCAGGGCCTGGCCTGAGACCTGGGGCTCCTGACCCTAACACTAGTCTCTTTAAGTACCACAGATCCCTCTGGTCACCCAGGAGGTGACTGGGAGATACCTCTGAGGTCCCAAGACAGGAGTAACAGCAGAATCAGCAATGTCATTAAAATGCAAATTATAGCCCAAGGTGGCTTTAAATACCTGTGAGACCAGGCCTTTACTTTACAATTACACTGCCCCTGCTCCTGTCCCAAGTCAGAACTGTTGCAAAGGCATCCTCACTGGGTGTTCCTTCCCCTTGGCCACCCATCCCAAATTTTGTATTTTTTTTTTCTCCCCTAAACAACACTGGAATCAGACCGACTCTTTCCTAGAAGGTGATCAGCATCTCTGGCACTGTCCACCAGATGCAGCCCCAGCTTCTCTGCCCGGCTTTGGAGGCCTCTTTAACTGACTTCCCCTCACATTCTCGGCCCTTTCCGCATTCTCCCAACATGCCTCTCTCCATATTCCCTGCTTGGGCCAGAGGGAAGCCTTCTCTACCGTGTGGACATACCTGTGGCCTTCCCTTCTGCCAGCCCTACTCCAGTGACACCCTGCTCAGAACAGTTTGTCCTCTCTCTACATGCAAGTGCTTTTTATCCTCAGTGAAGCCTTCTTGGACCCTTGCATTTGAAATTGCTGTGCTGTTTCTGACTTCCCATAGTACCTTTGAAATCTACTTTACATGGGAGACTTAGCAGATCTCTCTTCAGCAAACACTCATCTCTTTGGGCACAATCACATCTCAGGGAGATACAAGTTCTTTCAAGCCAGGAACTACATCTTTGACAAAACATCGCAGGCAAAATCCCTGGCCCTGGAGTCACAGACCTAATTCTAACACTTTAACTGCCTTTAACTGTCTGGAGCAAATTTCCTTTCCTCTCCAGGTCTCAGTGTTCTTATCTGTAAAAAAGGCATAATAATAACTATGATATGGGGTTACAATGGAGTTTGTTAAGAAAGCAGATTGAGGGGCCCCTGGCTGGCTCAGTGGGTGGAACATGTGACTTGATCTCTGGTATTGTGAGCTCAAGCCCCATGTTGGGTGTAGAGATTACTTAAAAATAAAAACTTTAAAGGGGCGCCTGAGTGGCTTAGTTGGTTAAGGGACTGCCTTCGGCTCAGGTCATGATCCCGGAGCCCCAGGATCGAGTCCCACATCGGGCTCCCTGCTCGGCGGGAAGCCTGCTTCTCCCTCTCTCACTCCCCCTGCTTGTGTTCCCTCTCTGGCTGTGTTTCTCTCTGTCAAATAAATAAAGTCTTTAAAAAAAAAAAAGAAAGAAAGAAAGAAAAAAACTCAGATTGAGCAAAAAGAAAGTACCTGGCATAACAAATGCTCAGTAAATATCAGTTACTGCTATCATGTGAGGGGGTGGGAGGTATTCAGGGAGTCATGGTGGTTCAGTGTCAGGTGGAGATTTCTCTGTGAGTGGAGAAGGAGTGCAGAAGGGGTTGGAGAGCTAAGCCAGGTCCAGGTGATGAAAGGCCCCCTAATCCACGAGAAGGGGTATGGATTTACCAGGACAAGTACTCATGGAAGGGTTTTAAGCAAGGCAGGACTGATCTGATTTACATCTTAAAGTCTTCCCTGGTTCCCATGGGGAGAATGATGTAGAGATTAGGTGAAGACAGAAAAACAAGTTAAAAGGTCATTATAGTCACCCTGGTGAGGGGTGCTGAGTGCCTGAGGTCATTGCCCTGCATGACTTGTGAAATGCCTTCTATCCGGAAGCTAGTCATTTGGTGTGTGAGGTGAATGAATCCTAGTTCCTGACTACTGGGAGCTGTAGTCTACTTCAGGCAACCAGAGAGGTAACTAAGGAAGTACAGTCAACTCAAAATGTTGGTAAAACGAATATGGACCCCTTGGAAGCAAAGAGAGAGAAGAACCAGCTTCAGCTTACAGGAAGGTGAATGCTCCAAGAAGGTTTTAGGGAGGGCATATCCTGTGAGGGTTCCATCTTTCCTGAAGGATCCCTTATGCTCTCTTTAGAATGACCTGGATATAAATTCCTGGACATTCTAGTATGGCCCATTGTCCCCAGGAGGGGAACTCCCAGCATGTATAATGGATGGGAATAGGACTCAATGCAAATCCCTTTTGATAAGATTCAAGGATTAAAAATCTCTACATTTCATGTTTATCCTAATACTTCGAACCTTTACTCTCCCCTTTGTGCTGTCATGTCAGCGCTTTGGATTATAGAGAGCAATTATTTGAAGAGGGACAATCTTTTTCTGCTGTTTTCTCTCTCTCATCTATCTATCATCTATTTTTAAAGATTTCCCAAGAAAAACTTTTTAGAGGAAAACAGGAGCTCTGAAATGAACTGGAATTTAATGTCATTCCATTAACATTTCAGGAAATGCCATCAGAAGCTTGAGGAGATAATTACATACAAGGGAAGCAAATCTGGTGTGTATACCACAGGTCCACCAGAAAGTGTTTCAAAGTGGCTTGTGTCACCCAAGTTATCTGCTCTCAACAATTTTGAACTAAAATAATATTTACATTGGGATGAATGGTTCCTAATTGAGTTATCCCTTAGTGATTGGGTGCAGAAGTCATGAGAAAAATGAAACCTAATTTGCAAGCCTCAGACAGAAAGGTAGTGATTAGTTGGGGAAGGTGAGAAATGCACAACTCCTGGGCCCTATCTGCCTTCAGATGTGTCAGAAAGGGGTGGCGCAGCCAGGGAGGAAGCCAGCAATGCCCAGAGTGCCAATGAAGACCCACTCTTTCATAGAACTTTACAAAGCACTTTCCCACGCATGATCTGCTTTGATCTCATCACCGCCCTGAAAATAGACAGGAAAGGTGCTCTTGCTTGTCCTCATTTACAGCTGTGGCAACTAAGATTCAGGTGACGCACCCAAGGTCACAGAATGAGGGCAGGAAGGGGGCCACAATTCAGGCCAGATTCTTGGACCCTCAATCCCATGTTCTGGCCACACTGCTCCTCAAAAGCCTTCCAAGAGTGACAGCTCATAGTAAGAACTTTGGCAATGAATTATAAATGTAGCCAATATACTAATAAGTATAGCACAATGGCATAATAATGGCTTGACCCATGGCTGCTGGGGTAGTAGCCACAGTAATACCACTGGTGAGGCCCAGCAGGGCAGAGCTCTGGCTGTACTTACCCCTCTAGGCAGCTGGAACCCAGAGGAAAAGACTATAATTAGTAGACCTTTGCACGAGACTGGAGGCAGAGTGACCAGGTGAGTTTAGCTGATGAAGTCTTGGTAGCGAAATACTATTCTTTGAAGAAGTACATAAAACAACACTTAGGACCCTCCTGTGGTTAGCATTAAAGGATACGACATGAGAAGCAGGCACCTTGCTCAGGTTTGGAGACACACTAGGTTAGAGTAAGGCACACACACACACACCAGAGACAAATCTTTCCCCATTGCCATAGTGATGAGGGGATCCACTGGTACATGAGAAAACTAAACTGGAAAATGTATCAGACCCACCAACACTCTCAAAGACTTCTTCAAGTGACCTGGAGATAAATGCAAATATCCTAGGAGGCATCACAACCCTCTGTGGGCTTCCACCCTTGCTTGCCTCTTCAGCCCCATTTCCCATCATACTCCATCCCACGTATATACCCACAAGCAGCACATAAAGCTACTCTACCTATCCAAACAGTCACTGTTTCTCTTCCTTTACTAGAGCATATTCTCTCTTGCTTCTAGACCTTGATCCATGCTGTTCTTTTTGTCAGCTTCATTTCCTCCGTCCTATTCTAACTGCTTAGCTCCTGCTCATCCCTTGGGTATCAACCTATAGGTCACTTCTGTCCATCACCTCTACTCCTCTAGGCTTAGCTCATCTGCCACACTCTCCCATATCACCCTGTACTTCCTGAAACCTCACTGTAATAGCTTGATTCATATTCCAACCTCACTACCCAGCAATGACTTGATAGAAGCAGGGATTGCTAGCACTATAGTAACCCCAAGCCAAGCACATTTGTGGAATGATGGGATTAATCCTTTAATTAATTTAGCTGGTGGCAAAATCTAGTAAACAAAGAGCATTTCTCATTATAGATGGTAAGTTTAGTTGGTCTCCGCTCAACAAAGATCCAGCTGGACAATTCCACCACGTCCTGTTACATAAGCACCTGAACAGACTGCTAGAGTCAAGATTCTGCTGAAAGTGTGAACAACAGAGCTGTTTACACAATCCTGACTTAAGAAGGCTTCTTTCTGTCTGGGTGTGATCCAAGGAACTGGGGGATTTAAATAATTGGAAAAGACATTATCTATGGAAACTAAAATCCAACCCCTGTCCCTTGGTTCCTGCCAAATATCTCCCATAACCCACATTAAGTGGATTACTCCATCCTTAATCACATACTAAATGCCTGCATCTGTGGTTGGCATTAGTGGTTGTGAGGCAGCTGAAATCGCCGCATACAGGTCCTGCTATTACAGCAGGAGAAATACTGGGTAAAGAGCTCCAGGTAGTAGGTGAGGGTAAGAACTTCATTCATTCATTCATTCATTCATTCATTCATTTGACCCTAAAGGTCAATCATATTCTAGGTACTAAACAAAGATAAATAAGACATATTCCCTTTCTCCAGAGGAGCTCTCTAGGAAAAAAGGTGTCTGGAGAACTCAAACATCCTTGAAATCATTTACTCTTTTTTTCTTAAACTCTAATGTGTATTTAAAATCCCCTAGGGGGCACTGGGTGGCTCAGAAGGTTAAGCCTCTGACTTTGGCTCAGGTCTTAATCTCAGGGTCCTAGGATGGAGTCCCACATCAGGCTCTCTGCTCAGCAGGGAGCCTGCTTCCCCCTCTTTCTCTGCTTGCTTCTCTGCCTATTTGTTATATATATATCTCTCTTTCAAATAAATAAATAATTTTTTTTAAAAAATAAAATAAAATCCCCTAGGGATCATGTAAAAATGAGATTCTGATTCAGTATTCTGAAGTGGAACCTAAGATTGTGCGTGTCTAAAAAGCTCCTGACTGAGGCCAGTGTTGTTGGTCTGGGAACAACACTTTGAGGAGAAAGCATCACAATATACTCTATATAGAAACAATCATTAAAACCCTGTTACCTCGTTTGATTCTCACAAAAATGCTGGGAGTACTTAGGGAAGGTACATTATGACCCTTTCACAGATAAAATCACTGAGTCTAGAAGAAATCAGCTGTTTTTCCCAGTGGTATCACGTGTAAAGACTAGGATTGATTTATTCATTCCCAGGACCTTAAATCACCAACTTAATCATCTATCTAAATGTTCCTTACCCTGAGCTGCTGACTGCAGCCACAATGTTCTTCCACCTCTGGGCACAAACCTGGCATCCACCGGGTAGCCTCTCTCCTAAGATGACACACTGCAGCTATGACCCTCTTCTCTATGATTGGTCTTGGTCAAACTTCACTGGCTTCATGAGTCCCAGGACAGTGGGCAGAGGGCCATAGGGATCAGAATAAGGGAAGTATGGATCCTGGGAGGCACCTATCACCTCTGGGTCTCAGAAAGGTCTCTAAGCACCTATCATCTCCTCCACACTTCTACTGTGTCTCCACTCAAGTTACCTGCAGATGATAAGCCACTGTCCTCAGGACAATGGAAGAGAACTGCATTTGTTGAGTGCCTGTGGGATGTAGGACTCTGCACTGGTGTCTTGCCTGAGTTAGTTCTTTCAACAGGTGCATCATGGGTTAAGATCTTCACTCATGCATACATTCATTCAACACTAGTTATGTTCTGAGTACTGAATAGAGATAAATATAAATAAGACCCATTCCTTCCTTTCAAATGATACTCAGAGATGGTGAGTGACACGTGAAAATTACCCAGCTAGGAAGTGCTGCAGCAGGGGTGAGAAACAGCTATCTCCCCAGCCTAAACTTACCACTTTTTCCAACCCCCATGAACTCCTGAGACTGAGAACCCTCACCATCTGAGGAACCTGTTAATAATGTAGAGATGATGACTCAGTAGGTCTGCAAGGGGTCTAATTATCTGCATTCTCGTAATCACACCAAGAGATTCTGGTTCAAGCAAACTTCAGATCAGACTTTGAGAAGAGTGACTTCACACCAACCGTGGAAGTCAGACGGGAGTCTTGCCTCTTTAAAGGTCTCCATGGGAATCTGCCTGATGCAAAAGAACAGACATCTTCTCACCTTGGACTGACTTGGTTGGAAAGAAGAACACAATTATTGCATCCAACCAAATTTGGAAGCAATATAACAAGTGTTACGTCTGAGATCAGGAATGTAGCCATGCTAGAATGCCAGAGGGCCAACAGGGTGTGTGTTGGGGGGCAGGGGCAGCTTGCCGGTACCACCCCCACGCTGCTCACATCACATCATGTTATTATGATGGATGTTCCTCCATGCCAGTGTTCTGTCATGTTATTATCATTTTATAGTTCTCAGACCCATAATCTTATGGGATGGTCACTTGGATCCTTTGATTGGCAGATGCCCTCGAAAAATATACTCCCCTGGTAACCACATAGCCAGGGTTAACCCTGAGCTCCTGGACCTAGAGGTAATTCACTGCAGCTGACATAGAAGGGGAGCACAAGGAATCCATGTGGACAGATGAGCTGAGCCCAGCTCAACAGACTGCAGATAACTGAAATGGTGGGAAGAGCACTGGGCTAAGATCTGACCTAACCATTAACTGATTGCAGGAGCCTCAGCAAGTCAGGACACTGCTATGGGTCACAATGTCCTCATGAGTAAAATGCTTCCAGCTCTGTCTTTCTGGAATTCCTTAATTGTGCTATAGGGAAAAGACACTTGCTTAGTTTAAAATGGTAAGTTGAGATCTACTCCTGGCTCTTCTCCCATTGCACCCTTCACTCCTGGAAGACTAGCCTACTCTCCAGAAATCATCTGGTCTCTCTCATCCCAATGCTACCTCCCCCATCTCTTTACTGGGCTATATCACAGAATCAAGATCTGACTCAGAAAGGGGAATAAAATGGATATATCCCAACAGCAGGAGTTTATAGCTTTTCTTTCCAGGATGTTGCCATTAGCCTGAGTCAGTACCACCACCTTCCAGACTCTGTTTTTCCATTTTAAATATTATTTCGAGAAGATGAAAAATCTCCCATTGACCCCGATGGCATTGGATGCATACTCCTGACTCAATCAGGTATGGCCAGATGGACAGGCCCACTAAGTAGAAACATGGCCAGTTAGACTCCGCTGTCTGTGAGAGGTAAATCCCAGAGAAGGGGCAACCATATTAGGTCTGGACACAACAATACTTCCTAGGGAACCTGAGCCTCTCCTGTCCTTCCAACTCATTTCCACCTTCTACTGATGCTGTGTTCTCTCCTAGGCCCCCATGTCAAATACTGGAAGCTGAACTGCTGCAGGATGCAAAACTCTCAGCTGAACTGCAGCAAGAGAGCCAAACTTGATTCTTCACAACGTATCCTCTAGCAGCTTCTCCCTCAGGATGATGTCATTCATTCTATTCCCAGAGGTCAGCCCTCACTTAGAACTCATGAATTCTGGAATTTGGTATAATACTGGCTATGATCCACCCAGCAGAAAGCCATCTCAATTTTGTCTTCCAGAAATCCTGTCAGGAAAGCTTTATGTAATGTTTATTATGGTACAAAGATCTGTGCTGGGTGCTGGCCATAAAGATAAAGTTATACATACAAATCCCTACTTCCAAGACAGCCATCAGAAAAGACACCAAAAAACAGGCAACAACACAACCAAACAGCCCCACGTGCTTTCATAAGCCCAGGAGAGGAAGTTCAGGTAAGGAAAGATTCAAATAAGCATTTCCAGGAAAGGTGGTGCTTTCCTAAATTGTGTTGGAGAGAAGGAATAGAGGCTATCTAGAAGAAAGGAAGGCAGAATATATAGGCAGGAGAAATAGCATGTGAAAAAATTCAGAGGCGTTCCACAACTCAGCAAAGGAGCGCAACATAACCTGTGAGGCAAGGAATCCCACGAGGATGAGGCTGGAGGGCTGGGCAGGGGCTAGACCACGTTAGGATGAGTCAACCAGGCTGAAATCCATGAGGTGTAGAGAGGGGATGGGAGTGGAAGACAGAGGCAGAAGCTAGCAGGGAGGTGCCTTCAGTCATCCAGACAAGAGATGATAAAGATATGCTACAAGGTACAATTTAAGCTAAGACCTAAGGGACAAGGAGGAACCAACCACAGAAAAATCAGAAGAGGAACATTCTAGCACGAAAAACAACAATGTGGAGTCCTTGAGGGGGAAAATGCATAGCTTGCTGGAGGAAGAAAAAGCAGGCTAGTGAGTGGCTAAAGAAGGCAAGAGTGGTGAAGTCTGAGATGCATACAGACTAAAGTCAACCCTGTAAACTGAGGGATGGTGCTTGAATTCTTTTCACAGGGAAGTTTTGGGAGAAACAAAGAACTTACGAGATCTTGTTAATATTTATTTTTAAAACTTCTCCTTATTGTGCAGGCAGTGAACTGATAGGAGGCAAGAGTCAAAGCAGAGGGAGCAGATGGGAGTCTATTGAGGCATTCCAAGCAAGAATGAGAATGGCCTGGGATTAAGACAGTGGTCAAGGGTAGAGTGGCATGAACAGACTGGTGAGAAGCATTGGAAACAGGCATTTCCTGAGATGCAAAGACTGGCAAATGAGTGAGGTTATCTTTGGGTGAGGGAGGGATGGAGACAATATGGGAAATCCACAGTTCCCTTATGTCTGAGGTGCATTTTAGATATCTAAGTGGAGGTGCCAAGAGGTAGATGGTTATAGAGGTTTCCCTGTGGGGCTAGAGACCTAAACCTGAGGGTCATTAGCATAAACTCCACATTTAGAGACATGGATGGGATTAAATAGAGTGAGACAGAGAAGGAAAGGAGATTTAGGGCCAAATCTTGTGGCCCTTCACCATTTTAAGATAGAGAAGAAAAGGAGAAAACTGAGGAGCAAGATAGCCTGAGAGATGGGAGGAAAGAGAGAATATCGTTTCAGGGAAGCCAGGCCAGGGCTGGTGAAGGGGTATGTCTTAAGAATGAAAAAGTGGCCAGCTTTGGCTTATTTTGAAGAAAGGGCAGGAAAAATGAGGATTGAGAAATAACCACTAGATTGACACCCACACACCCTTGGACTACAACTGGTACATAGTAGATGCTCAATAAATAAAAGTTCAATTAATTAGCTGAAGAATCAAACCCAAGGTTGACAAGTTTAGAACATTTTTGGTTTGCAGGTACCACCCCTCATCTCCTCCCACCGTGACAGACATCAATAATCAATTATTGGTTGTTGGTTTTTTTTTTTTCTTTTTCTTTTTTCTTTTTCTTCTTTTTTTTTTAAATCCAAACTCAACCTTGGAATCTTCCCACTCTAGGCTGGCACCCTCGAGTAATTAGAACTATTATACAAATTTAAGCCTATGTGCCATTCCTGGTATCCACTGAAAAGTCAGGGAAGGACTTTATATCAGTTATTCAACAATGGAACCTCATTAGGGTAGCTGCAGGAGTAACCACAGACTCTCTGCAAAGGTCACTGCAGAGGGAATTCCTGATTATACAAGGATGAACCAGGTGACCACTAAGACCCCTTGAAGGTTCAGATGACAGTTCTCTCTACCCCAAGCATGTGGCCACCAAAGACACAAAGAGAAAACTCCAGCCTCACCTAGATTAATATGTATAGAGTAAATCTTTCTTAAAACTTCTCCTATGCATTTCTTTCCCACTTATCTTTATTGGCCTCCTGAAATGCCTTATCTGCAAAGGCATGATTCTGTTCTAAATCTCTGTCTATGAACACAATTACCATTTCTGCTTCTTCCACAAGGTAAAAATGAATCACGAGATGCAAGACATTAACTTAACTTATCCACCCAGCCATAGGCAGACTGGCTTCATCTCCAAATGATGCACTCCCCCACATAAAATAAAAGCAGACAGTTTTATTCTTCAGTTGGAAGCACTTAGCATTGTGGAGAGACATCTACTGCAGACAAATCTTGGGTCTTTGGAGCTTTAATACTTTAAAATTTATTCCTCTCTACCACCTGGAGGCTCATGAGTCCATTTGTGGACTTTTCCACCTAATGCTGCCTTGCAAGCTAATGAGCAATTGGTTCATAGACATGCAAGTTTCAGCTCTTCTAATAAAACTCCTACATCCACACTGCAGTAGAACGGGCAGGGAATTAACCATCAGGAGCCTCTCAGTACCCTCCATCTTTTCTTACCCTTATTAATTGCTTCAAGTACCAAGGGCCAGATTCTGTGTTGTTTTCTAGAATAGAATCTGGAGGTATAGCAGGAATAAGATATAATTTCCTTTCCCAGCTGGGGCTCATAAATGGGGTTTAAAAGTTCTAGGTATCTCTCTGAAGTAATAGGCAAAATGTTGTATGCATACATATGCAAACATATGGAGACCAATCTCCTGAGTGGGCTATCATTCTCACAGGATTCTGAGCTCAAAAACGTTAGAGCTCAATGGGAATCCAAAGGTAGCTCTAACATCTCTCTTTCCATCATCCCCAGTCACATACAAACCAATCACCCAGGCTTATCAGTTTTTCTCTTAAGGTGCTCTAGATCTGTCCCCTTTCAAGGGGACAGGAGGACTTCCTCCAAGCTTCCCTACCCCCATGGTTGACTAAAAACAACCTCCTCATAGTCCCCTCTGGCCTCCTCACCATCTTCCATTCTGCTCCAAAGGGAAGCCAGTCATGTGTTTTCATATCTGTAATTTGATCACTTCAATCCTTTTCTCAAAACCTTCTCATGACTCCCACCAAGCATCGAAGGCAGGCAACAAATTTTCACACCATCATTACCAATCCCACTAGCATCGTGTCTACTATCCTCTTGGCCCTGTGAACTCTAGCCTCATCAAAGTTCTTTCCTGTTCCTCATTATCCATCTGCTCTCTTTCCACCGGGCTTGTGTGCATCCTGTACTGTCCAACAAAAAGCCTTCTCCTCTCTTCCTTCTCCAGGCTATATCACAATTATCACTTCTCCTTGCCATTCCCTCAACCTCCCTGACCAGGTCATATATCCTGCTGTAAAATCTCCTAGCTCCATAAACTTCTCATAGCCTTTGCCCAAGCTAGAATTATGCAGGCTTTGTATGACCCACTGATTAATCTCTATCCCTCAGCAAATCTGACTATTGCTAATTGTGTCCCCTGTACTTCTCAGAACACTGGGCACAGAGCAGGCAAGAGCTTGATTAATGCCTAATGAAGGAACACATGAATGATCAAGTAGGTGAATAAATAAGCAACATGGTAAATGCTGTAATAAAATAATGCATTAAGTACTGATGGTACACAAAAGAGGGGGACATCTTCATTGAGTGCATGAAATACCAACTGACTCTGCCTGGGAGAGTGATTGGGGGCTTCCAGAGGAGTCAGCAATTGATATCAGTCACAAAGGAAAATTGAAATTATCAGATCAAAAGGAGAAAGTAGTAAGCAAAGGGAATTTCCAAGAGAAGACATAAGACAAAGGCATGAAGTCACAAAAAAAGGAAAGAAAGCTCTGTGGAACAAATGGAGGGCAAGTGAAGGACAGGTGGAGGTGTGCTCCCTATCTTCCCTCTGGGAAGGAAGGACTCATTACCCCAGGTATGGGGTGTACTGAGTAAAGACACCTCCAGCTCTCACGTCCTTTGGGGTGGTCTCTGCTTTGGAGAGCTACCTGGACCACAGTGACCCATTCCAAGAGCAGCACACTCCCCAGGACTGGCTTGGACATGGGTATAAAGGCTGCTATTTGGGACCAGCAAGGGACAATTCTGGCAGTTTTTTAGCTCCAGGGCTCCCAGTGGGACTATCATCAGAGAACAATAGTATTCCCAGTGAGGTTAACAGGGGCCACCAGTGCTCCCAGTAGGGCCCTGCAGCATCATAGCTTAACTGCTCTGCTCCCTCCCCATACTCCCAAAGGTGTTGATCTCACCTGAGCACTGAATTCTGTATCAGAGTGTACCTGGGTAAGGCTACCAAAGTGGGTTTATACTTGGTAACCAACAAGAAAATGAGTTTGGAACTGGAAGTTGAGGACCTCCAATGCTATAGACCCAGTGGGTTCAACTCTTCCTGAAGGCAGTGAGAAACCAGGGAAGCATTTTAAGCAGAGGGTACTGAGGTTAGAGACCCGTGTTGGCAAGAGCTCACCAGCTGCCATATGATGGCTTCACTGTAAGAAGTTAAAGAGACCTGCCAGCAAGACATTGATTGGATCAATCCAGGAAGGAGACAAGTGAGATCCTAGTTGAAGTGTGAGGTCATGGTGAGGAAGAGTAGTATTGAGAAATCTAGGAGAAAAAGAATTCGTAGCCCTTCATGACATAGTCACCAAAAGGCAGAGTAAGATATGAGTGAAGAATGACGCTGAGGGAGTATGTTAGCCCCCGGACAGGGTAGGGAGATGCTGACAACTTGGGTAAAAAATAATGTCTAATCACCAAAAGATGGAAACAAACTAAATGTCTATCAACTATAAATGAATAAATAAGATATGATACACTAGATATTATTTTCCCATAAAAAGGAGTGAAATACTGATACATGCTACAACATGGATGAACCTAAAAACCCTTCCTTACCTTAAGTGAAAGAAGCCAGTCAGAAAAGACCACAATTCTATGTAGGTGAAATGCCAGAATAGGCAAATATAGAGAGGCAGTAAGATCAGTGGTCGCCAAGGACTGCCCACGGGGGAAAATGGATAGAGGGAGTGGTAACATGTTCAGGATTTTTTTGGAAAATAATAAAAATGCTCTAAAGTTAGAATAGGGGGATGGCTGCACAACTTTGTTAATGTTCTAAAAATGACCAAATTGTACGCTTCAAACAGGTGAGCTCTGTGATATAAAAATTTAAAATTAAAAAAAAAGAAAAATAATGTCTCTACTTAATAATATTGTGTTATGTACTTTAACATTTGCTAAGAGGATAGATCTTATGTTGTGTTCCTATCACAAAATAATAACCATAACAAATGAAAAGGATAAGAAGAAATACTTTGGGGAACTAGATATTTATTGCTAGACTGTGATGGTAGTTTCAGGGGTGAATACTTATCTCCAGTCTACCAGTTGTATACATTAAGTATGTGCAGCTTTTTGTATGGCAATTGTACCCCCAAGGTAGTTTTAAAATATATACATATATAGCAACCTGGAAAAAGAGTCATCCCTCCTAAGGCCTTTTCTGAGGCACTTTCAGACAATGGAGAATCAAATGGGAAACTGGAATGTTCCAACAGCATTAAAATGCATAATAAAGCATCACCATTTTACATGGAGAGTTGTCATTGAAAGTGACAATTCGTTTGTTATGATCATGGGGCTTTTTATTTCATGTATCAGACACTAAGTTGCTAAAGAACTTTCTTGTGTCAAACAGGTCTTCGAAAGGAGGAGAAAGGTATGAACCTGCAAAAAAGGAAGTCCAGGTAAATGCTGAGTGAAGAAGAACTTGGCAGGCATATTATTCATTCAGCAGATATTTATTAAGCACCTTCTACATGCCAAGCAGTATACTGGGGCCACAGTGATGAATAAAGTTCCACAGATTCTGTGTCGGGAAGCAAGCACACAACTGGTGAAATTCAACATAAATAAGTTATGTGTTGCTGGGTCCACATCAGTTTAGTCCAAACATCCTTCTATGGAATGTTTGCCACTCTGTGTTATTTTTGAACTGCAATTGCTGTTCATGTCTGTTTGTTTGTTTTCTCATTCATCATGATAGAGTAGCGAGAGTAGACAGACATACCAGTCATGATCAGAACCTTTCTGACGATGTGACCTTGAGCAAATTATATATCCATCCAATGGGGACAATTATACCAACCTCCCAGGGTGAATTTGGGAATGCACTAAGGTACTGTGGGTGATAGTTACAGTGACATATCATGTAAACATTTATCTTCTGTGAATTCAACTATACCAAATGGAATTAAGAAGGAGTGAGGAAAGTGATAATGTAAATATATGATCAAGACTGACTCCATAATTTGTGGGGCCTAGAGAAAAATAAAATTGAGAGTACCCTTGTTTAAAAATTAGGGTTTTTTGTTTGTTTGGGTTTTTTTTTAGTGGGAAATCATTTTTTTAATATTTTTTTATTGTTACTTAAAATTTTTTTTTCCAGTGTTCCAAGATTCATTCCCCATTCCCCACACCCAGTGCTCCATGCAATAGGTGCCCTCAGTACCCACCACCAGGCTCTCCCATCCCTCTACTTCCCTCCCTCCAAGTCCCTCAGTTTGTTTCTGTGTCCAAAGTCTCTGTTGTTTCGTTTCTCTCCCTGGATTACCATTTACTTTCCTTTTCCCACTGTCCTCTAGGTTACCCCTCATGCACCGCAAGTAAGTGAAACCATGTACAAAAATTAGGGTTTTTAAGATGGTAACAGCAGAGCCCTGAGCCTTCCAGCCAGAGACTTCACATGATCACAGAGGATGCTTACCAGGAAGCCAGCCCTGGAGATGGGCCCATCCCTATCCTCTCAGTGGTTCTTGGTTCTGATGTACTTCTGGTTTTGTTTTTAAGATTTTATTTATTTATTTGACAGAGAGAGAGACAGCAAAAGAGAGAACCCAAGCAGGAGGAGTCGGAGAAGGAGAAGCCAGCTCCCCCCCTAGCAGAGAACCCGATGCAGGGCTCGACCCCAGGACCTTGGGATCATGACCTGAACTGAAGCAGACGCTTAACAACTGAGCCGCCCAGGTACCCCTGATGTACTTCTAATGCAATGAACATGTTGTTCTTTGACAAATATAATTGCAACGTATACATAGATGTTTATTTACCTATTCTTTTGCTTATGTTGTCCCCTAACCAGAAGCAATCTTTACATCTGGGCTGTCCTATTTCAGTCTTCAAGGGTGGATTTTACTCTTTTTTTTTTTTTTTTTAAATTTCCCTTTACACACTGACTTTCTAAAGTCTGACATTTCTCTTGGGACTTCTAGAATAGGGGTCAACCTTGAGCCAGAGTCTGAAATATCTGCTTTATATACAGAACCTCATGTTCAACCTTTAGCAACTTGTAAGGTAAATATTATCATACTTATTTTGTAGAGGAAGAGGAAACTCAGACTCAGAGAAGAAGAGCAATTTGCTCACAGTACTCAACAAATAAGTGGCTGACCTGGGATTCAGATATGGGTCTTTGGACCTTGGAGGTTCTGTTTCAATGATAGCATAAGGTTTGTTTCTTCCAGCTATCTTCTCTTCTATACACCTCACCCCAACCCTTTGAAATAAACATTTTTTTTTGGATAAACAGCAAATAAA
The DNA here is from genome assembly GCA_004023965.1 of Spilogale gracilis. NCBI lineage: Eukaryota > Metazoa > Chordata > Mammalia > Carnivora > Mephitidae > Spilogale > Spilogale gracilis. The sequence goes on along the minus strand of PITA01011497.1, from coordinate 2,962 downwards.
CTTCTTTGTATCCTAAAGGCAGAGAGTGTTTTACCAACTCAGTTCTGGGCACATAAGGTGGGAGATAGATGCACAGGAAAGCCCAAGAGTCTGACCTGTACTTCCAGAGCTCTGCTTGCCAGATGGTGAAAGCTCAGGGCCATAGTCACTAGTCTCCAGTCACCCAAATGCAAGCCTGTGTGGAGAAAACGTTATAAGGAGGGGAAAATAATAAAGGTCATTTTAGAATGAATGATAGATGTAATTAATGTTATTGACAGTGAAAAATCTCAGTTGCTGAGAGACAAATGAGTCAGCAGAGAGTTTGATGTTGAAACTACACACTGTTGTTGCTCAAATACTGGGGGAAAAAAGCAATTTCTTGATCAATGCATACAAAATTTGGGGGTTGAAAATACCAAGTACAAAGTAAGAAAAAGGCAGTGTTATAGCTCCAGCATATACATGTACACACATGCACATGCATACACACATGATTATTCATATGCATAATTCTGGGCTTGTTATTCCCTTTTAGGAGTTTTTCTTGTCTTCTCTTAGCATGAAGGTCTTTTATAGGCAAACCCCAGTCCCTCCCTCTGGTAAACCTGCCTGGTCCCTGCACTAAATCTCCAAATCCTACTCTTCATTTCAGAAGCACATCTACCTAGACAAGAATCCTGTCCCGGTCTCTGAATTAGAAATGCAAGTCATAAGCGGGCATGACTTATTTGCAGAATAGTGAGAAGTTCACTGTCCCCAATTTCAGTCCAGAATGCCCCTCATCCACCTGACCATCTGGCATGCATGTCCTCTCCACATTCAATTAATCACTCCCTTCTTCCAGTGTTATCAGCATTTGACTCACCCATCTATTAATTACAGGTATATCTCTCCAACCCCCTTGTGAGCTCAGAAAATATTTGATGCATGACTGGATACATGGGAGTGCCTCACCCACTAAAGCATGGGATTCATGAGAGTGGCACCCTTACATAGCTCATCTTCATTCCTCTCTTTGTGCTCAGTATAGGTGTTCAATAAACGCCAAATAGATATATTTGCATCCATCAAGATTGCTACTAATGATGACAAATTTATCACATTCTGCACAACATTTGGTGCCTCTTGAAAACAGAGGCAAACTGACTATTTGATAACACAAAGATCTTACCAGACTGCGGGAGGAGTGTGAGGAAAAATATGTTCTGGACTAACACAGATGCTACTGTGTCAAATTATTTAAAAATTAAAAATTGTGTAGGATGTGTAACTGATAGAGCATCAGATGTGAAAGGACAACTCAACTCTTGTTAGAAAAGAATAATCTGGCCCATTTTGGTAGAGTCATTAGTCTTGATCCTAAGAAATTCATGTGGATAATAATAACTGTCTACTGCCTCTAATTGACTGACCATGCGTCAGATGCTTGTTAGCCCTTTAGAATATTATCATATTAAACCCTCTTGAGAGTCCCATAAGGAGAGAATAACTATATTATTCCCATCCCATACCCCTATTTGGATATCACACTTCAGAGAGGTACAATAATTTGCCCCAAGTTGCAGAGTTAGCAGATGGAAGAGTTGGATGTAATTTGAGATCTGTTGCTCCAAAGTTCATGCTCTAAAAACTAGTCTTCTCTAGTCTAGTCTGCTAGTCTGCAGTAAAAGAAGGGTATCAGGTGATGTTTTTAGCTGAATCATAGGGGGATTATCTATTATAGATTCCAGCATCCTCATTTTACCAAGAATAAAGCAGACCCAGAGAGTTAAAGGGGAGGTAGGGTCTTGGAATCTCATGACCGAAAATTGTATAACTTTGAAATTCACCCAGATACCCTTACATCGAACTGCTGACTTAACATTTGCTTTCTTTAAAGAGCTTAATTGAAATATGAGTCAGAAAACATATAATTCACTCTATTAGAGTTATAACTCAATAGTTTCTAGAATATTCACAGAGTGTGTGTCAATCACCATAATCAAATTTGAGAATATTTTGGTCACCTCAGGAAGAAACCCTTTACTCATTTGCAGTCAGTCTGAATCCTACCCCCAACCCCAGTCCTAGACAATGACCAATTTGTCTCTATGGATTTTCCTATTCAGAACATTTACTATAAATACTGTCACCCACTATGTGGTCTTATGTGAACACATAAATATATAAAATCTAAAATGTCCTTTTCATTATCTTGAAGTCACCTCAAACTCATATATAGTGAGCAAATTAGTATGACCAATAGGAATGGTTGAGGGGGAGCACATTTCCTCATTTGGTCTTTATTAACCCTACCGCATAAACTACCTTCAAATAAACATAAAACCTAAGTTAGAACAGCATACTTGATATTTGTTATGTATTGAATTGTACTTCTCCCTCCAAAATTCATATATTGAAGTCCTAAACCCACCACCCCAGAAAATGAGTTCATTTGGAGGAAGGGTCTTTATAGAGGTATAAAATTAAAATTAGGTCATTTGAGTGAGTTCTAATCCAATGTAAGTGGTGTTCTCATAAGAACACACAGACATACACAGGAACACTGATGTGGGAAGACCGAGTTTATGGTACAAAAGCCAAATAATTACCAGAAGTCTGAAGAAGAGTCTAGAAAAGACTCTCCCTTAGAACTGTCTGAATGAACCAACTTAGCCAACACCTTAAATTCAGACTGCTAACTTCCAGAACTATGAGATAATAAATATCTGTTGTTTAAACCACCCCATGTGTGGTACTTTGCTATAGAAGCCCTAGTAAATTAATAGAGCTTCTATACACATCTCCTAGGCATTCTTTTTGGCAAGTATATGACCATTCTTACTCTCCTCCTCAACCAAAATCTGAGAGTGGACATATCTCTAAAATGAAATTCATGAGATTTTCACTCAATCCTGACCTTCTTCTAGAGCTCTCTATTTTAGGCAATGGCACTATTCAAACAAATGTGTAAGTAGAAGTCATCACTGACTCCTTTTCT